>OX457032.1:2492585-2687653 GCA_949752745.1 Protula sp. h YS-2021 | reverse complement strand
AACTGTTATAATGTTCTGGAGATATCTCAGTACTCCCGCTGTATCAAACTGTTATAATGTTCTGGAGATATCTCAGTATCTCCGCTGTCCTCAAATTGTCATAATCTTTCTAGAAATATCTCAGTGACCCCGCCTGTATCAAAACTTTTATAATGTTGTGGAGATATCTCAGTATCTCCGCTTATCAAACTGTATAAGTTCTGGAGATATCCCAGTACTCCCGCTGTATCAAACTGTTATAATGTTCTGGAGATATCTCAGTACCCCCGCTCTATCAAACTGTTATAATGTTCTGGAGATATCTCAGTACTCCCGCTGTATCAAACTGTTATAATGTTCTGGAGATATCTCAGTACCCCTGCTGTATCAAACTCTTTTAATATTCTAGAGATATTTCAGTGACCCGGCTGTATCAAACTGTTTATAATGTTCCAGAGATATTTCAGTATCTCCGCTGTCTCAAACTGGTCATAATGTTTCTAGAGATATCTCAGTAACCCGGCTGTATTAAACTGTTATAATGCTCTGGAGATATCTCAGTAGCCCCGCTCTATCAAACTGTTATAATATTTCTGGAGATATCTCAGTAACCCCGCTCTATCAAACCTGTTATAATATTCTGGAGATATCTCAGTAACCCCGCTCTATCAAACTGTTATAATATTCTGGAGATATCTCAGTACCCCCCCGCTGTATCAAACTGTCATAATATTTCTAGAGATATCTCAGAGATATCATACTGTTATAACGTTCTGAGGTATGTTCTGAGATATCTGAAGCAAAAGCGTTATTTTTGATGTTTAAGGAATCGCTGCTTAAATTATCGCTGTTACAAAGATCCAATAAAGAAATACATTCCAAACAATTCAACAACTCGATATTTAGCCATGGAACACTCAATCGTGCGATACAACGCCGGATCAACGTCGGGATTTGGTTATAAGTGACAGTCGAAAGAACGTCTTTTTTCCGACGTTGGATAGTGATCGATTTCCCGACGTCTATTCAACGTTGCCACAGACTGGATAGAGGTCTTCAGACAGTGACGTCGGAGACTGTGACGTCTGAGACAGTGACGTCTGAGACAGTGACGTCTGAGACAGTGACGTCTGAGACAATGACGTCTGAGACAGTGACGTCGGAGACAATGACGTCTGAGACAGTGACGTCTGAGACAGAGACGTCTGAGACAATGACGTCTGATAAAGTGACGTCTGAGACAGTGACGTTCGAGGCAGTGGCGTCTGAGACAGTGACGTTTGAGACAGTGACGTCTGAGACAGTGACGTCTGAGACAGTGACGTTCGAGACAGTGACCTCTGAGACATTGACGTCTGAGACAATGACGGTCTGAGACAGTGACGTCTGAGACAATGACGTCTGAGACAGTGACGTCTGAGGACAGTGACGTCTGAGACAATGACGTCTGAGACAGTGACGTCTGAGACAATGACGTCTGAGACAGTGACGTCCTGAGACAGTGACGTTCGAGACAGTGACGTCTGAGACAATGACGTCTGAGACAGTGACGTCTGAGACAATGACGTCTGAGACAGTGACGTCTGAGACAGTGACGTCTGAGACAGTGACGTCTGAGACAGTGACGTCTGAGACAGTGACGTCTGAGACAGTGACGTCTGAGACAGTGACGTTCGAGACAGTTGCGTCTGAGACAGTGACGTTTGAGACAATGACGTCTGAGACAGTGACGTTCGAGACAGTGACGTCTGAGACAGTGACGTCTGAGACAGTGACGTTCGAGACAGTGACGTCTGAGACAGTGACGTCTGAGACAATGACGTCTGAGACAGTGACGTCTGAGACAATGACGTCTGAGACAGTGACGTCTGAGACAGTGACGTCTGAGACAGTGACGTCTGAGACAGTGACGTTCGAGACAGTGACGTTCGAGACAGTGACGTTCGAGACAGTGGCGTCTGAGACAGTGACGTCTGAGACTGACGTCTGAGACAGTGACGCTCGAGACAGTGACGTCTGAGACAGTGACGTCTGAGACAGTGACTTTCGAGACAGTGACGTCTGAGACAGTGACGTCTGAGACAATGACGTCTGAGACAGTGACGTCTGAGACAATGACGTCTGAGACAGTGACGTCTGAGACAGTGACGTCTGAGACAATGACGTCTGAGACAGTGACGTCTGAGACAGTGACGTCTGAGACAGTGACGTCTGAGACAGTGACGTCTGAGACAGTGACGTCTGAGACAGTGACGTCCGAGACAGTGACGTCTGAGACAATGACGTCTGAGACAGTGACGTTCGAGACAGTGACTTCTGAGACAATGCCGTCTTGAGACAGTGACCGTCTGAGACAATGACATACTGAGACAGTGACGTCTGAGACTGACGTCCGAGATAGTGAGGTCTGAGATAATGACGTCTTGAGAGAGTGACGTCTGAGACAGTGACGTCCGAGGCAGTGACGTCCGAAATAGTGACTTCTGAGACAATGCCGTCTTGAGACAGTGACGTCTGAGACAGTGACGTCTGAGAAAGTGACATCCGAGACAGTGATAGTGATAGAGACAGTGATAGTCCGAAATAGTGACGTCTGAGATAATGACGTCTTGAGACAGTGACGTCTGAGACAATGACATCTTGCGACAGTGACGTCTGAGACAGTGACATTTTGAGACAGTGACGTCTGAGACAGTGACGTCTTGCGACAGTGACGTCTGAGACAGTGACGTCTGAGATAGTGGTGGCGACGTCTGCAACGTTGCGTTGCCACGTGCTTACGACAAATCATCCTGCTGCAGTTTTTAAGGTCGCAATCTTTTCTGAGTATGAAGTGGGCACGCAATAACAGATAGAAGTATGAAGCCAGCAGACAATTATTTTCGCGGCATCAACGCAGACTGGAGAAATTCTCTGACTAAAAGTTTTAAAGGGAATAGCTTGTTTTGACCTCGGGTGGAGACGGCGCTGTGTGGACGAGCTTATCTTGGCCACACGCAGGCTTGTTTGTTGTTGATCGCGGTCACGTGATACACAACAGATTCTCATAATTAGTTGCCGTAATAAGGATTTAATTACCGGAGCTCTCTGGCGCGGCTTTTTGGTTTACTCATTGCAGGGAGTATATTTGTTTGCTTTGCTGCTTTTAACGATATGAGTCTTTTCTTTGAGAGTTTATAAATACCCTAAGGGAGAAAATCCTGTTGAAAGGATGAAATTTCATCCATAAATTGCTGCGGCTCATGTTTTGTTATGGGAGAGGATCATTTTGATTGGATCCCTCTGCAGATGCTGCCATAGTTACTGTGTAAGAAGGTCGAAGAAGAAGAAGAAGAAAAAGAAGAAGAAGAAGAAGAAGAAGAAGAAGAAGAAGAAGAAGAAGAAGAAGAAGAAGAAGAAGAATGTACTTGAGGAGGATGAGAAAGAGGAATTATTTCGCCATTAGCTGACGTACAAGCTTAGGTGATGACTTTGCGAACGAGCATTGTTACTTATGTTAAAGAGTCATGGCTGTCATCGGTGCTAACGGACAAAAGCACAATAAGATAGCTTACCCAAATGGCTGATTACAGGACAGACATTATTTTAGACGCTCGTTATAATAGAAATATAACATGAATGGTTTTTGTCGAAAATCATGTGCTTTAGTCTTATGACACATCGACCCACTGCCCGTAAGCTCCATGCCGCTCTACATTCCGTGTTAAAAATGGCCGACTGATTGTTAGAATTTGAGCATACACAATATTACTCGTAGACAATGTTACCCCGGAAGGCAGAATTGTCCGGTCAGCGATCACATTTCTATCTCGACCGGATATAATGCTATTCGGAAGGCAGAATTGACTAGTCTGAGGGTCACGTCGGATATATTTTTTAGGGTGAGAAGAAATCCGCGGTTGTGTTTAACTTAAAAACAAAGTTGAGATGAATCATGATATTTTTTTTTCTTCTGACTTTACAAAATTGTAAATACTTTATCAATACCAAATAAATAGAAAATCGATCTGGCCTGATTGGATGTGATGGTTTGCCGTTCTTTCGTTGCTTTCACTGTGTTCTCCACTGCAGATCTCTGCTTGAAAATAATGAGAACCACCCACCATTCCGACGTGCAAACATCTGTACCTCATAAGTTCCAAATTGCTACCTCGTGTCTTTTTCCCTTATAATTGAGGCAATAACTTCAAGTGGAAGCGGGATTGTGGTGTGTAAAATAGACGCCGCAACCGCTCGGGCGTGTGCGAGCCATGCCATTAGAACACAACAAACAAACATCCGTCATGTAGTTTTATCTCAATCGAACAAGTTTTAGCGATTGAGAAAAAAATCAGGTTCCCAAGAGGGGAGATAGCAGACGACTCCAGCATTTGGGAACAGTTCCTAAGCGGTTCCTGATGAACGATTGGGGGTGGAGGGAGTGTGAACGGGGGCTGTAAGCTTCCTTCCACCAATGGCCAACATTTTCAGAGGCTGTAAGGATGTGTTAACGATTGGGTGGGGGGGGGGGGGGGGGGGGGCTTGAGGCTGCATTCTTCAGAGCCTCTCGAGATATTGACGATTGGGCGGGGGCTGGGGGTGGATTTGGAGCGGGTTGCAGGTGTGATGGGGGGGGGAGGCTGTGGGGTGAAGGGCTGCATTCTTCAGAGCCCCTCAGGATATCACTTCCACTTAGTGGCCATTTACAAGGCGAGGAAAAATAACTTTATTTCTTGTCCCTCGCACTCTGTTAATACAAAACTAAAAAGAAATATTTTAAATATTTTATTTCTCACTACACTAAATACTTGTACAGTACATATGACCAGCATCGTACAAAAAGGTCAAATTAAATAAAATCCCAGCATCACAAGAGTTTAGATTGCATTTCATAAACCGTTTATATTTGAACTGTACACACCCTGTGATTTGCTTTCCGCGGCCCAAGATGTCCTGGGTCACTAAAGTCGTAAATAAAAAAATATTTCACCGAACGGCGGAAAAAGTACTGAAAATGGCTTTTCAAGGGAAAACTTTTTTTTAATTGCGCTTTCACAAGAAACTCCTCAAACGCTTCGAAGTAGAGAAGTATACCTTGATAATGTAAATGAGATGTCATACTGGCTTTTTTAATAAACCGTTGAACTATATTCGGCGTGGGGGAAAACGGAACCAGAATTGCTGGCCAGTGCCACGTGAAACAATTTCGGTCCTGGCCGCGTCTAATTTCTTCGAGAAAAAAAGGAAAAAAAGATCGCCGGCCGATCGGGTCATTTTTTTTTTTTTACAAAACATTGGGATAAGAAACGAGACTGCTTTTTCTTCTTGCTCCCCCCCCCCCCGAGGGGAGGGAGAGGGGGGTCTGGGCTTGGACGAACGCCATAATGTTAAAGCTAATGGAGGGCTTAACAAATCCTACTTCCAGACGGAAGGGTGGGGTGGGCGTGGGATTCTGAAATTTTTACGCTCGTACTTTATTGATGGTCCCTAACAGGTGATTTTTTTTGGTGTCATTTTGTTAATTTTTAAAGTTTTTTAATTAAAACACTCAAGACAATATATTTTAACGATTAAATGTATAAATGCGAAAATTTTGCGGAGAATATTGATATTCTTCTATTAAAAAAAAGCGTACGGAAAGAAGAGTTTGGCTTGACAGAATTGAACACTTGATTTATGCCAGCTGCCCACTTTATATATAAGTGGTGTTCATGTGTATGGAATGCTCTTTTCACACTTGGTGCCGAATTTTAAATATCGGTAATTATTTAAAGGTATCTAAAGTTGAATTTCAGATATCTAAAATTCATTTCTTGATATCAAAAATTAATTAATGACGTTTAAAATTAACTTCAGGTATATTTTATAGTTCTCTATTAATTTTCAGGGGGATAGGTTAATGTCTTCCACACTCCTGTATGAACGATCTGTTTGTTTGTTTTTTAACCCTATTTTCCGATAAAGAGGGTTAACATTTTTTTCCTGTAATCGTTTAATATAGTTTAAGATATAAAAATACTTTTCAATTTTTAATATCCAAAATAGACTTTCAGAAATCGTTAACTGAATTAAAGAAATAACTATTGGTATTTTTCACATCTCAAATTCCATTAGAAATATCTGGAATTCAAATTTAGATATCTGTAAATAATTATTGATATCAACAATTCAGCAATAAATGTTTCAGTGATTTTCAGTTGTAAAGAAAGGGGGTTTATCTTTGAAAGCGGTGGAATTAAAATTTTATACGCGCAGTTAGGTTTAAATATTTACTCAAGAAATTTTTAGCTGAATGTTTTCGCAAAATGTTAATTAAGAAATAAGTTTTTTTCTTCCTGACCGAGATATTTTTCATGAGAAAACTTTAAAATTTCAAATTCCTTTCTAAATTCAAACTATTTCTTTGATCTGCTCAGAATCTGGTTATGCTTAGTCGAATGAGGACCTGGTAAGCGAGATGGATTTCAACAGCCGGACAAAACGTAACTCAGGCAGATAAGGATAGTTGTAAAGGTATGCGTCTGTTATCTTTGCAAGCACAGAGAAAGTTATCTGAAACTTCACCTCTTATCTAAACCTGTCTACACACGCAGTTGGCATTTCTCGACAAACCCGGTATGAGATTCTTTGATCTCACCTGAACTTTTTGTTTCAGGTGGTTTAATCTGAGAAAACAAAAGAGATAGGGACAGGTTGAAATTGAGCTCTTTCTCGCTCCTTGTCGCTTAATTTCTGGAACGGAAAAAGGGTAGATGACTGAGGGGAAATCAGTACGACCGGATGTTTTGGTGCCAGTGTGCCACCCATTAATTCGAATGCCCGAAAAAAAAAACGTCGACTGCCAAAACGTCGACGGATAAAAATGCCGACAAATGTAAAAAACGAATCAAACGTCCACTAAGTAATATTGACTCAAATAAAGTAGACATTTCTGTTAATAAACATAACTGATTGAATTTAGAATTAATACACCTGTGACATGTTCAAATATACAGTTAAATACAAAAACTCCCCTCAGCATAAAAAAAACCACTGTCAATAAAATTTAACTCCAAACGACACAAAAGTTTTGCCCCAATCCACCTTCTAAACAACAGATAGAAAAGGATCAAACGCAAGCCACAACTTAAACCTTGTATTCTTCTGGGGCTTGATTTTGTTTATTCCGGAAGATGCGCGTAGACAAGAATCGAATTCAGTTCACGCTCTATGAAAACGACTTTACCCATTAAAAAATAATAACAAAGCCCTACTTTTATGAAAAGAATTCACACCTGAAACGTATAATCTCGCGGGTGTATATATGAAAATAACAATATAACCCTTGCTATGTGACAGCTGACCTCTGAAAGATCTATTCAGAATTAAATAGTACTGGGATCACCTGGCATTATGGCGACATCGGCATCGTTGTTATAAAACAGATGACCTCTGAAAGCGCAGAGCGGACAGATATTTAAAAAATAATTCCCCTCTTAAAGAGTACTATTTTCGCAGCATCCCCAGTGGGTCCACGGAGTAAGGTTTTATACACAACAGACCGGCCGGCCGTAGAGGTTGGCTGTTGGACAACAACGGGAACATGATTCTAAGTGCCAATGACGTGACGTTCTTTTGCATTTATTTAAAACATACATAGATCGTAGTTTATTTTTCCACCGTGAAAGAATTCAGACTTTCCGGGCTATGATAATTGAAGTGAAGAGTAGCAACAAATAGAAACTGGATGTTTTCAACAAAGCAAAGCATTGGACTGGAAAGCCGTCACTTCTCATTAAAGGAATCGACGAGATTCAGCTTTTGATCTTCTTTTGATGTAACTTTAGTGAACTCGAAAATTGGCGCCTGGAAGATAAAAAAGAGAGGTATCAGACTGCGACTAAGTGATTGCTATAGCCCTCTCTCTCCCTACCCCCCCCCCCCCCCCCCCCAAGTGTTAATAATAATAATAATAATAACAATAATAGTAATAATAATAATAACAATAATAGTAATAATAATAATAATAAAAGAGCATAAAATAAACAAATTTTTGGTAGTGTTACGTCCGGTGGTCTATTAAATGCGGACACCAAAAATAGATACCGCCAATTTACTTCACAGAATTAAAATACCAGTAAGGGAGAGGAAAAGGTTGGGGAGCCAATGGAATAAAGATGCTGCTGGTCTGTTAGCTGTATTCAACCAATCGAGTGAGTACTGTGTTTGTTGTGAAGACAAGTGTCACAGAAGCTAGCGTGTCACAGAAGCTAGGGTACAGGAAACAGCTTGTCACAGAAGCTAGCTGTTTAGGTCATATGCGTAACAAACTGAGTATGGCGAGACTTGTTTTGGTATACCATCCAGTCTTTTAGGCATGATTTCATAAGTACAACACCGCTTTCTGATGTCCCAGTATTTTAGGTATCTTTTCATAAGTACAACACCGCTTTCTGATATCCAAGTATTTTAGGTATTATTTCATAAGTACAACACCGCTTTCTGTATATCCCAGCATTTTAGGTATCATTTCGTAAGTACAACAACGCTTTTTGTATGTCCCAGGGCGGTTTTGGCAGCAAAGCCGCTCTGGACGGAAAGAAACGTTGCCTGAGTGGTAATAATGTAGCATTTTAGGTCATTATTTTGACATTTTAACCGATTTTTGGAGACTTCATTTGAAGTACAGAAGACATTGAATAAAAGAACAAAAACTGCGGGATGATTGGCTGAAGCGACTCACTGTTGCAGGTGTACACTTGTGCAGTATCAGGTTACTCTTTTGCCTACTCGGCTAGTTCTTTTTGCGGATAATCAAGAAGAAGTGGTAACAACTCACGACAACCTCCTGCGGATATCCCACACCGCTTCCCCCCCAAAAAAAAATCAACAGAAAATTTCTCAATTATGCCTCAAAACGCTGTGCAAAATGATTTAGGATGAGCTCACATTGAGCATGAGGGAAGATTATTAAAAGGGGGGGAAATGATGGCTTTGGGGCCAGTCTCGGAGTGCTTGATTGGTTTCGTTTTTTTTTTTTTTGTTTTGGTGTTGATTTGTTGTGGTGTTTGCGAGCTTATTCACACCATAAGGGGTATCACTTACAAGATGAAACATCGGCGTAATCAAGCTGGTTTATCTGTCTGAGGCAAGGTTGAACAATTCAATCTTAATTATTGGGTTCACACTTTTGATCTTGCGCAAGAGGTTAATGAAGTGGAATTAAACGAAATGTATACAGGCAACTTCATCTTAATAGACCACCTCTAAGTGGGCAGCGGAACTTTTAGGGG
Source organism: Protula sp. h YS-2021 (assembly GCA_949752745.1). Taxonomy (NCBI): domain Eukaryota; kingdom Metazoa; phylum Annelida; class Polychaeta; order Sabellida; family Serpulidae; genus Protula; species Protula sp. h YS-2021. Next base: position 2,678,423 of record OX457032.1, on the reverse strand, counting down.
CGATCGCACGGATTAAAACTGTATCTAGATCTCGCGCAGGGTGCAGGGTTTATCCGCCTTTTTTTCCAAATTCACTCAAAGATTCTTCTGTTTCGCTTCAAGGAATTTTTTTTCTGTAAAAAATAACTAGAAACCCGCCCCCCAGAAAAAAAACGTAAAAGAGAAATAAGACCCGAAAAAAAAACGGATGGATAAAATATGAAATAAAATAATAAAAAGAAAGAAATAAAGAAGGAAAGAAAGAAAAAAAAACGAAAAAAAAAAAACAAGAAAGAAAAAAAAAAAAGAAAGAAAGATTCCTCCCCGCTCCCCCGAGAGGCAAGATATCCTGTCACACCGGGTTTTATATCAAAAAGTCGGCCTAGAAGGGTGTCAAATATAATAAAATAAAATAAAAATAAACGATTCTAGTTTTCGACCTATGATTCTAGTTTTCGGCCTTGATTCCAGTTACCGGCTTTCGCGCTGCGCCTGCACTCGCGAAATATACAGTTTGGTGACAAGGAGCGTTGTATATTAAATTCGACACTCCACATTCGAGGGATGAAATTTACAGGGTGTCCTCGTTTGGGAATCCATGTGTTGTTTTTGAAAACCTGGCACGTCGAGGACGTATGGTAACCACTTGTACGTGAATGCCCACCCCCCCTCCCCTACTCTTGTACATGAATGCCCCGCTCCCCTACTTCCGCCAGGATAAAGGTATTATCATTGCAGAGGGATACTCAAATCATTTCCCTATTTTATCCGTTCCTTGGTAAGTGTGAAGGTTATGTTATGTTCTTGATGGACGACCCCCCGGTGTATTGAGCGCACTTGCTTTCTCGGCCTGGAGTTCTTGTTGATACTGTGATTTCATTGGTCGGCATTTCGGATGCTGCTGCATAGCGCCATCTATTGCTTAGGCCAAACACTAGCGTTTAATCGGCTTTCTTCCTGTTGTCTTTGCTGTATAAATCTCTCTTCTTGCGATAACGTATCTTCGACAATTTTTATAAACTATTTTACTTTAAAACCAAGATTTTTTTCCATAAAAATTCTGGTAAGAAAAACTGTGGAAGGAAAATTCGGTAGAGGTCCTTCGTTCAGCTACTCGTCGCTGACTGTCGCACTTCTCCTAGAAAATGATCTGTTTGAAATCTACAACTCGGTGGCCGATTAAAATGTTCGTGGGTTATGCTTGGGTTATAGAGATTTAAGGCAAGTGTCCTTTCCTTAAAGAAATCCATCCACGGAAAATATACTACAGTACATTCGAGGGGGTGCATGGGGGGGGGGGGGGCAGAGTAGGCACGGGAATGAGCATCGCAACCTTTTATACGGTATTAACCCTATCGGTGTGATTTCTCCTTTGAAATTGGTTTCTATGATACCAGTTTCGCACAGTTTTACCTGAGGCCCATTCCGTGTGTGTGTGTGTAGAAAAAATCCAGTATGTATTGGGAAAAACAGCGCATCTAATATCAGAGGTGGGCATGGTTCATTTCCCCCCACCGTCATCGCGAGCGAAACCGTGACCAATTACACTCTCTTCACTTCCAATAATAAGAAAATTGATGAGTTTTGCATAGGAAGCGACATCTTTGATTTCCACGCTGTTGCACTTGGCTGCTTTTTTTTTTTTTTTTTTTTTTTTTTTTTTTTTTTTTTGGTTTCCAGAACTTCATTCTGTAATGCAAATTCTGAAGGCGCGAAGTTGTGAATCCTTGTGTAGGTTAAGTCGTATGCCTTATTCTCCGTTTCCCGGGAGGGTGAACAAAAAAAAAAACTGTGTTCTAAAAAAAATAAAAATAAAAAAGACGAAGACTAAGTAGGAAATTTGTCTAACTGTACACTATATGATGGGTAAATGCTGAAGTTAGTATTATGTGAAATGAAATTTGCTGCGTCATCTTTTGACTGTAACGTCAGCCCAGGCCTAATTCCGCGCCATCCCCGCCTTCCCCTCCTCAGGCCCGTATGTACATTCTTTATCAACGACCCCTTGGCGACAGTGGCGTCGCTGAGACAGTTGCTTCTCAGTCACTTAACTTATTTTCTATATCTACATAGTTTCAGCGAGATATTTACCCTTAAAGATGTTTACCCTTCAAGATGTTTACCGTCAGAGATGTTTACCCTTAAAGATGTTTACCCTTCAAGATGTTTACCCCTATAAAGATGTTTACCCTCAGAGGTTTACCCTTATAAAGATGTTTACCCTCAGAGATGTTTACCCTTAAAGATGTTTACCCTTCAAGATGTTTACCCTCAGAGATGTTTACCCTCATAAAGATGTTTACCCTCAGAGATGTTTACCCTTAAAGATGTTTACCCTCAGAGGTTTCCCCTTATAAAGATGTTTACCCTCAGAGATGTTAACCCTTAAAGATGTTTACCCTTCAAGATGTTTACCCTTCCAGATGTTTACCGTCAGATGTTTACCCTTAAAGATGTTTACCCGCAGAGATGTTTACCCTTCAAAATATTTACCCTCAGAGACGTTTACCCTTAAAGATGTTTACCCTTAAAGATGTTTACCCTTCAAGATGTTTAACCTCGGAGATGTTTACCCTCAGAGATGTTTACCCTTATAAAGATGTTCACCCTCAGAGATGTTTACCCTTTAAGAGGTTTACCCTCATAAAGATGTTTACCCTCAGAGATGTCTATCCTCAATTGGAGATGGATTTTTGATTTGGTCAGCAAAACAATTTAAAGTTTTTAAATTCTCTTCTCATGCTACTTACATGCTTAAATTTCTAGACCTGTGTTGTAAGAAAAGTGGTTGAAAAGTATGTTGAAAGCATGTAAGTGCGAACTAGCTTGATTTTAATGATAGCTTGATTTTAATGAGCGGCTTTTTTGGAGCTACCGTAGCAGCACCACACCGAGTTACCCTTGACGTTTCGGGTTGACTTACAAAACATAAACACAACGGTTTCAAGCTGCGCATCAAAGGGCCTGGCACCGGGACGCACGGCGTGATGCGTCACAATTACGACTGACAGCTGCCTGTCTTTGTTTATCATAAAATTGCTCATTTGCCGATATCCGTGTTGTTCTATCCACGTGTGCAGAACCACATAAATATAATGTATTTATTTGCAATGATATCATTTAGCGACAGAATGAATATATTCACAAGATACAGTTTGCAATCCTGTAAGTTTATTTCAGCATATTAAAAAAAAAAAAATTCCCAGTTTCACACTTCAGGGGACTAAAAATGCCGATGCTGATCTATGTAGTAGGTCTAAGGCAAGAGAATGAGATTATCACTGCCCGCCCAGTAAGGCATGGAGGGTTGGGAGGGGCAAGGGGAGTAGGGCACGTGAACCCCCTCCCCAGCCACCTCCGTGTACAGGAGGGAGTAGAATTAAGGCAAGGATATGGGTCTGTGAGGGTGCAGTAAGGATGTGCGCAGAGGCGCTGTGGAGGGTTGGGAGGGGCAAGGGGAGCTTTTTTTTTTTTGTCAGACGTAGAGTGCGGTAGCGAAACACACACCCTCCCCCTCCCCCCACCATGTTTATGATTTCAAAACACGCATCTTGTATTTTTTTCTTTACTGCTTCGCCAAGTTGATGAAGACTTTGTTGAAACCCGGATGAGGGAGGGGTGTTCTTTGTGGCATATGTGTTACCAGGCGTGTTCAGAGGATCCATTTTACGAATCACTTCTCTATTTCGCGAATGTCTATTTCAAGTATATTACAAATGTTTGTAACTCACGCAACAATAATTTTGCAGTCGTTGGTCAAATGGTGAAAGTCGTCAAGCCATGACGACATCAAATGATTTATCGGCGATAAGACGATAAGATTTCAACACTGCATATCTGAAACATGCGCCAATTTTTTTTAGTTTAATTTATAGTGACATTTGCTCTTTAGTGGGTGACTTTAGAAGGCAGTTTTGTTGCAAGAGCAAAGAATAAAGTCACAAATGTTCGATCTCTTTGAAGATTTAAGATGTATGCGATTTACAATCATTTTTTTTGCGTTCAGAAGAGCTAATATTATGTAAAGTAGCTTACCTACAGGTGTCGTTATAAAAAAAGCACGGCCAAGAAAGTTTACTTGCCAAAAAAAAAAAAAAAAAAAAAAAAAAAAAAATCGTAGAAAAAAGGAGCAAAGTGACGTCATTAAAATGGAAGCTCGGATTTCAGGCGTGTTTCACTGCAAGTTTGAACATTGACACAGGAGGCTTTTGCGGACATCATGAAAACCATGAGCACAAATGAAGATAAAGTCTATATATGAAAAAAATATATGTATCTTTAATAAACAATTGAAAATGGCGTGTATGAACGAGTATTTTAGTTAGTTAGTTTTTCCTTTGAACAGTTCTATGTTATTTAGTTACCTAATTTTGGCGGAAGTTACACTATTATTCACTCTTCGAAGCAGAGTTAGTTCTTTGGGTTGCCATTACGTCTGGAATCTGATCTAAGGTTTACTTTTACATACGGGCTTTCTCTGTAGCTTGCCTTTACGCCCGGACTTTCTCTGTAGCTTACCCTTACGTCCGGACTTTCTCTGTAGCTTGCCTTTACGTCCGGACTTTCTCTGTAGCTTGCCTTTACATACGGGCTTTCTCTGTAGCTTGCCTCTACGTCCGGACTTTCTCTGTAGCTTGCCTTTACGTCCGGACTTTCTCTGTAGCTTGCCTTTACGTCCGGACTTTCTCTGTAGCTTGCCTTTACATACGGGCTTTCTCTGTAGCTTGCCTCTACGTCCGGACTTTCTCTGTAGCTTGCCTTTACGTCCGGACTTTCTCTGTAGCTTGCCTTTACGTCCGGACTTTCTCTGTAGCTTGCCTTTACATACGGGCTTTCTCTGTAGCTTGCCTTTACGTCCGGACTTTCTCGGTAGCTTGCCATTACGTCCGGACTTTCTCTGTAGCTTGCCTTTACGTCCGGACTTTCTCTGCAGCTTGCCTTTACGTCCGGACTTTCTCTGTAGCTTGCCTTTACGTCCGGACTTTCTCTATAGCTTGTCTTTACGTCCGGACCGCTGTTTAAGCTTGTCACTGGTAGTGACTGCTTTTGACACTGCAGACAGCAAAATGATCATTCATTGCATAAAAGCAAATCATACAGCAGTCCGTGCGTAAAGGCAATGTCGAAAAAAGTTTTCCTTAACATATACTCAGCGTTACAGAAAAATTCCATACATAACCACATAAGAGTAGATTATCTCAGCTAAAAATGTTTGAAAAAAAAAGGCCTCAAACGTTGCACTTAAAGTTCATTTGTGGCATTTAAAAATGTGTATCTCCGTGTTTTGCACGTAAACGTAAGTTCACCTTGTGTCGTGACGTTTCTATTGGGAGGTGTGGGCTTGTAGTGACAACCGTCTCGTAAAGCGATAAACGTTTATTGTTACAAAAAAAAAGTGTTACTCATTTTACTGTTTAAGAAAAAAATTGACATAAAATAAAATGACACTATACTTTTTTTTCAAAATTTTATGTTTGTTATAAAGCTATTGAATTAATTATTTTTTATGGGTTTTTATCAAGAGACTCAACACTTTAAAGAAGAAAAAAAGAAGACTGAAAGCGAATGCAGCTACCTTTCCGACTAAGCTGCCATAAAAATTTGCATATGTGAAAAAGAACGTTGCTTTTAAGCTATTTTTTATACATAAATTACAACAACATTTAGAAACTATTTTACATATAAGCTTACTTGTTTGTCAGAATCTATACCAAAGTTTAGACACTAAAGGATTTCACAACAGCAGCGATGTCCACATTTAATTACATATTATTGCGAAGAAAGGGTCTGTGGGGTCGGAGCCGAGTGTCTTTGCGCATCAGGGTTTAGGGCGGGGGGGGGGGGGTGGTGGTGGTCGGGGGCTGGGTCCGTAGGCGGACCTTGTAGTACCTGGGTAAGGAAGGAGGAATGACAGACACCCCCCCCCCCCCCCCCACCCACGTCCGATTCTACACCTTGACGATACTTGCACAACGCTCTTTATTTACCAGTCGTTCCGATACCGTTTCAAGGACAGTAAAAAAAGTCCATCAGGTCGATTGTGCCTTTCCAGAGCAGTTTGCAGATGTCCATCAAAACGGATGCGTGTCTTACCATGGATACACTAGTTCCTACGCACCAACGGTTTGATTAATTCAATGCAGCATATTTAGTATGGCTGCCGAAACAGTAAGGCAGAAAAACAAAGAAACGGAAGAGAAATTGCTGTCACCCCCATTCGCAAAAAAATTATCACAGAAAACAACGTCACGAAATTGTAGCCTGGTGGAGGCCGTGACCCTGTTTAGCAGCGGCTCCTTATATTTCGGGGTTTTGTTTATGTATTTTACAGTTCAACAGCGCAGCTGTTCGGTACAGTTAGCATGACGTGTCGTCGCTAGGCTGACAGCTGCTGTCAACACTTACCCTGGCAGCCGTGCAAGGAGACGAAATTGGTACCAATAATCGGTATAGTAACGCTTAGTTGTTTTGTTTTTAAATAAAATTATTCTTAAAAGAACTAATGGTTTTGTTAAAAACCTTAAGGGTTCATTTACATGGCACGATATTATAAGTGGATTTTCGGGGTTTTTTTATGCAACCTTGGCTTAATAAGTTAGAAGGTACTGTTAGAAAGCTGCGTTGCGAGGAGAGGAATAAAACGGAAAATAGTTCGTGCCCCGTCACCAATTCGGGATCGTATTGGCTACAGTATCTAAAGTAGTCTACAACAACAGGCCGAATCATTGCTCCAATAAACTTATCTAATTTGACCGCTATGGCAACCAAAAGATCTTACGGATTTTACTTACATAATAACCCATATGGCAAACAAAGGAAACCCCCGCCCAGAGACCCTTGATGGCTGCGGATGGCTGTTGCATAATGTCTTATTTTTTACACAAATTCAAACAAATTATTATCAGTAAGGGAAAGCAGTATTTACTTTGATTCTTTGAAACCACCAGGTTCTCGGTCATAAAATACATCAATACATCAAGCAATGGCAGTTCTTACTAATCTGATTGAGAAATAGCATCAAAACATCTGTAATTACGTCACAAAACCACGTTTAAAGTTGAACTTGAACGCCCCAAAATACAGAGTTATTCACAGATTTAGCCCATTTAAAAATAAAACAGAAATCGCTCGTAGCGGTTTCTACAGTCCGCCACCATGAAAATATCCCTATTTTCATAACCCAACGAGTGGCTTTGCCGGAAACAGCCGAATGTCCTCGGACTTAAGCAACAACCATTATGCCTTGTTACATGCAATTAAGCACATATATTCACACATATTCGGCAGACATGAACAGATGTGCATTAAGCTATAACAGTATCAGACAAACATCGCATATAACAGAAACAAATCAGTTACACTTGCAAAATTGTCAAATTTCAATTGTGCAAAATCACGTTTGGACTTAGAAAATTTCTAGATCTCGGCCTATGGAGCATAGTCTTTTTCCGCCTAAAATTACACTCTGAAAAACTTGAGCAATTTTTTTTAAAAACTAATAAATTGAGTCAACATAGAGCACACAATTCAAACACTAAGCATTACTGCTCACAGCGTAATGCTTAACTATCTTCAAACAAATATTAACCAACATTAAACCACTTAGCCCCTTCTGGCTGGCCAGTTTGGCAGCACGTCTCAACACGTGACCATATGCGTTGAATCGCTTTGTGATTAGGTGGCCACTTAACCACGTTTCCTCTAGCGTCCCTTACAGCTGCTTTCGCACGTCGTCGCTCCAAGTCCCTCCAAACCTCAAAGAGCCCAGATATTCGACACCAACACGCATCTACTAACACCACAAACCAATACGTTAACTTACAGACTCTTGACATAATAAAGGACACCAAAGACGTTACAAAGATCAATGTCGGTAAACTCCATAAACCTTGGTCGCACTCGGGTGTTTTCGCGCCTTCTTCCTCGGTCACAACAGTTAGGCGGTCCGTGCAACGATGGTCTGAATCCCCACTAACGGCGTTCTTCGACTCCAGAGTCGTCTGCAGCGAGTCGTCATCCCCGCTTCTTTCGACTTGTACAAAGTTTACAGTGGAACTGCATGGTTTAGGGCGGCCTGACGGTCCTCGAACAACCCATCCTAGCACGGTGCGCACAGCGTAAGGTTCCCATTTAGCGCTCGAACTGCGAACTCCAAGTGGTATGTGCGCCTCAGAGTCACCACCGATGAGCAGCATAACGTCCTTGGCGTCGATCTGAGGTATGTTGAGATCGCGTAAGTGTGCGTACTGACTAATGCCAGACTGATTCGGTGCCAATCGCGTCGAGATTCCTAGGTCTTTCACGGAGTAAACGCTGTCAAATGTCACGTGACCGTCCCCATGCAATGACGTAACGTCCAACGCACACTCCATTCCGTTTTTTCTCTGGTTACGCGATGTCAACGTCGTGACGTCATACGTGACAGGTCGACCCGTAATGCCGAGCGTCGTAAGCAGCTTCTCGTCGCAGAATGACTGTCGAGAGCCATTGTCCACGAAAGCGTACGTCACGACTGAACGACCATTATTGCCCCTGATCTTGACCGGAATCTAAGCTAAAAATGGTTTTCTGCTCGCAACTGTCTGCTGCTGTGTTCATTGGCGCATTTACCGTATGTACTGGAGCCTTTGTCCACGAGTGCAAAAGCGAGTGGTGTTTCATGTGACAATCCAGGATGTTGCACGCCGCTGGTTTCCTGCAGCTCCGCGCCAGATGCTTTCCTCCAAAGCACTTAAAACATCGCTTCAACCTCCTAGCGGTTGCCAGCCTCACGTTCAGAGGCGCGCCTGTAAAGTTGCCGCACTTTGACAGGGGTTTGCAACTGCCGCCACAGCAATGACACGTTCGAGTATTGGGGGCGCTTGCTTGCGCAGTAAAGGTCGTGATTCTGGGTTCTTCTAGCATATGATCCGTTTGTGTCACGTGACCTTTACTGACGAGGTCCAAGCCGTACATCGAGCTTGCTGCCCGCGCTCTGCTGTCCACAAACTTTAAAACATCGCTAAGCTTCGGCTCACGACCGGAGTCACTCACTTCCTGGGCCATGTCAACCCACCTCTCGCGTAGATAGCGAGGTAACCTGCGTACAATTTTCCGCATGTTCTCACTGTTGTCCAAGTCCGGAATGAAACCCATTTGCGAGAGGTTGATTTCGAGCTTCTGCATCTCGAGCGCCAAGTCACTAAGTCCCTTGACGTCGTCGGCTGCAATGGGCGCGCCTTGCGTAACTTTATCCACGTACGTCCTGGCAATCACGTGAGGTCTGCCATAGCGAGATAGCAAAATCTCCCTCGCTTTCTTGTACCCTTCACGTGACTCAAGCAGCACACAATCCTTGATACTTCGTTTCGCCTCCCCATGACAGTATTGGATCAGGTAACTCAATTTAACACTGTCCTCTGGCACTCTAAATTCCACCGATGTTTCTAAGTTTCGAATGAACTTGTTGTAATTCATGGCGTTTCCATCGAAGGTAAGTATCTCTGGCTTCGGGAGATTGAATGCATCTTGTAACGTGCTCGCCAGGCGGGAGAATGCATCCTCTGTGGATCTTACGGCAGTGTTGTGAAGTCGTTTCGAGAATGTGGGGCGAACAGATAACTGGATATCCCCGATGAGGACGACAATCAGTCTGTCACGAGCAATCTCAGTACGTCGTCGACAAAGCTACGCGAAGCAAGAGCGAAGCGACTAGTCGCGGAAAGACGCAAGCAGATGCTCAAGGAAAAGCAGGCTCTCGAGATGCAGCGCATAACGGCGACTATGCAAATGGAAGAGCTGGAGCAACAGAACGCGATCGAGGAGGCCGCTATTGAAGAGAGTATTTGGGAGGAGGCGGTCAGTGAAGGTTCGGCTGGAGCCTAGCTTGCCGATGCATAGCAACAGGGAAGGCGTAGCAACTGTTCCAAAGGCCAGCCCTGAAACGGCTAGCGCCCCTATCGCTACGCACAACCAAGCACACGACAGGACGGAAAATGCATTCTTGCGTCTAGCAAACGCCTTGCAAGAAGGATTCAACTTGCCAAAGCCGGAAATATTTACCTTCTGTGGGAATCCTACTGACTACACTAAGTTCATCCGGAATTTTGAAACGACCGTGGAGACCAGAGTCTCGGACGAAAGTGTAGAGCTGAGCTACCTGATTCAGTACTGTCACGGCGAGGCAAAACGTAGTATCGAGGACTGTGTGCTGATGGAGGCCAGCAAGGGATATAAGCGCCCAAGGGAAATTTTACGTTCACGCTACGGCAGGCCTCACACAATCGCGAGAACGTACGTAGATAAGCTAATGCAAGGTGCACCGATTAAGTGTAATGACGTGAAAGGGCTTAGCGATTTGGTCTTGGAAATGCAGAAATGCGAAATCAATCTTTCGCAGATGGGTTTCGTCTCAGATATTGACAATTCCGAGAACCTGAGAAGAATTGTGCGTCGCTTACCTCACTATCTGCGTGTAAAGTAGGTGGACGTGGCTGAGTCCATTGTGGAATCCGGACGAGAGCCGAAATTTACCGACCTCGTGAAGTTTGTCGACAATAAGACGCGCTCCGCTAGTTCCATCTATGGTCTTGATCTGGTTCGAGACGATCGATCAAAGCCACCAAGACCGACGTCGACGAAGCCAAAAATTACAACCCTCTCGACCCAAAGTGACGCAAGCTCATAAACGCAAGTGTGGATGTTGCGGAGGCAACTGTGCGGATTTGACGATATGCAGTGCGTATGCTGCCCTACCTCTAGAAGAGAGAATTGCAACTGTGAAAAGGCTGAAGCTCTGCAATAATTGTTTCAAATTGAAACACTTTGCAATCAAGTGTAGGAAACCAGTCGCATGCAACGCCAGAAACCGTACAGCCATGGTCAGCGTAGCGACAGCAGATTGCAACCAAAGAACAGTGACATTTCTGGGAATAATACCAGTTGAGGTAGGGGGAGAAAACGGCTGCCGTGTGAAAACTTACGCCCTTCTGGATAACGGTTCCCAGCAATCCCAGCTGGGAGTTACAGGCAAACCAGTCACGTACAGCGTAACTACCCTAACGTCGCAAGAGCAGCAAAACCGGGGTGTTGAAACGGATCTGACAGTAAGAGCTTTGAATGGAGGCCGCCCTATGACGCTCAATGGCGTGTAGTCAGTTTAGAAGCTAGCCATCTCGACCAATTGGGCGGCAAAGCAATCCGATATACGCCAGTACGCACATTTGGTCGACCTCGAAATTCCTCAGATTGACACATCAGATGTCCTGCTTCTCATAGGAGGAAACTCAGAGACCCAAATTCCGCTGGAGTTGCGTAGTTCTGGGGTTAAAGGCGAACCATACGCAGAACGTACTGCGCTGGGATGGGTCGTGCGTGGCCCATCAAACAAGCCCCAGACGGAGAATACGAACGTCAATTTTCAACAGACTGGCACTTTAGAGCAGAACTTGGAAATACTGTGGAAAACTGACTTCAGTGAAACTGTGGATAATAATGAGATTGGTTGGTCTGTAGAAGACAAACGCGCAGCCCAGATAATGTCGGATACTATAACTATGGATAACGGACATTACAAGCTGACATTACCCTGGAATGATCAAAACCGAGACATCCCCAACAATGTTTCAGCGGCCCATGCGCGTCTGAACGAACTCAAGCGACGCTTAGAAAGAGATTCCGAATTGCATGAAAAATACACCGAGCAAATAAATGAGTAAATTGAAAGAGGTCACGCCGAGGAGGTACCGTCCATCCCCGAACGACCCGAACGCGTTTGGTACTTACCTCAGCAGCCGGTGACCAACGTAAATAAGCCAGACAAGGTTCGCGTGGTGTTCGATGGTGCAGCAAGTTTCGGGATGTGTCGCTTAACGGTCTGCTGTTACAAGGACCTAATTACTTTAATAGTTTAGTGGGCGTTCTGATGCGTTTCCGTCAAGAACACATTGCTGTTGCGGCGAATATCGAGGGAATGTTTAATCAGGTCAAAGTGGCAGAAAGCGACCGCGACGCGTTGCGGTTTCTATGCCGAATACCTGTTTGTACGGCTATTTCAGGACATTAAGGGGTGGGGCGCTATGGAATCCAGTATTTGATAGGCGTTATCTGTAGCCCAATCACAAATAGCTTGCCCCACACATCTGTGGAACACGGGAGCATAAGCTTCAAAGTAAGATAAAATCTTAATTTTCACGACATAATTCAGTACTTATTCTTAATAAACAGCCTCAAATAACTGTCCAACTTTAGGACGTAACAATTATCCAGTTCTTTTATCTTAATATTGTCCACTTTTGGATCTTAACTTCTTGTTCACTTTAGGACCTCATAAGTACTTTGTCCACCGTTTGAACCTTCAATTTTTGTCCCCTTGTGGTACTCTTAAATTTGTCCGCTACTTAGGACTTAGACCTTCTGTCTATCCGTGTTTTTTATCTCGAGGGCGTTACCTCGGAATCCCTCCAGATGGGACAAAATAACATATTCTTATACCCAAATTCTACCCCAGGGCGGTCCAGTGCAACACGTGCCCCGTCACCAATTCGGGATCTTATTGGCTACAGTATTTAAAGTAGTCTACAACAACAGGCCGAATCATTGCTCCAATAAACTTATCTAATTTGACCGCTATGGCAACCAAAAGATCTTACGGATTTTACTTACATAATAACCCATATGGCAAACAAAGGAAACCCCCGCCCAGAGACCCTTGATGGCTGCGGATGGCTGTTGCATAATGTCTTATCTTTTACACAAATTCAAACAAATTATTATCAGTAAGGGAAAGCAGTATTTACTTTGATTCTTTGAAACCACCAAGTTGTCCGGTCATAAAATACATCAATACATTAAGCAATGGCAGTTCTTACTAATCTGATTGAGAAATAGCATCAAAACATCTGTAATTACGTCACAAAACCACGTTTAAAGTTGAACTTGAACGCCCCAAAATACAGAGTTATTCACAGATTTAGCCCATTTAAAAATAAAACAGAAATCAGTCGTAGCGGTTTCTACAGGTACTATGTTTTTGAGTTGTTGGTCCGTCTGTATATCGTCAGGTGCGTAATGTGAAAGACATTACACTTTTAGTATTTTCCGAAGGTTTTCATACCGTTTCCTTTAGGCGAAAATGAGGCTCGAATAACACACCAAGGCGGAGTGTGAATATTCATCTAAATCCGTGATGTCAGTAATTGAAATATTGATATTTGATAATTATTGATTGTTGGATTATTGATATAAGTATTATAATTTTGATATTTCTTTTTCACTCCTTCATTTTGGGATACTAATAAACAGGTTTTAATAGGAATATAACAAAGATATGAAATATTTACATTAAGTTGTTTATGTCATAATTACCAGTGTCATAAGTTCTATTTTGATAGTGGTGAGACTGGCAATATTTTTCCGGTATTTCGAGTTGTTCGGGTTTTCCAGTATTTGTATTTTTAATTTGAAATCAGAAATTCCCAATTGCTTTGCAAAATCCGAGGCCTTTTCTGCCAAAATGGGACCTGAGGTTTTGGCCACGAACTCTTAGAAACCAAGAAGCACTGCTGAATTTAATTGTTCAGTGTTTGATCTGTAGCAAGGTCTTTTCACTTTATATACAAGGCCGTGACAGTGGAGCATCAAGACATTAAGTAGATGCCGAGTCGTCTTCCCCCCACCCCTAATGCAGTATCCAGTCGCAAAAGGATTATAGCTGGCAAAGAATTAGCCAGAGCATCAAGAGATAAAGTGCATGCCGATTCGCCCTCCCCCCCCCCCCCAGTGCGGTACTCAGTGGCTTAAGGATTATTTCTTGACACTTTTTATCCCCCGCCGTCCTGTTGGAGGGGGAATATAGAAACGCACTGTGTCCGTCCGTTCGTCCGTCCGTCAGTCGCCAGTTTTGTTTCCAGACGATATCTCCGAAAGTAGTGGGTGGATCTAGTTCATATTTGGTATGCGTTACAGCCAAGATATTTAGATGTGCCTTTTGGGGGTTTTGGTTGGATCGAAGCCCATCTAGATCTGTATTTGGACTTAGAATCCCCAAATTCGGATCTCAACGTGTACTTTGGTTTCTCCGAAACTAGTGAGCGGATCCGGTTGATATTTCATATGCGTAGCAACAAAGATATCTAGATGTGTCTTTTGGGGTTTTTGATCGGATCGAAACCCATCTGGATCTGTTTTTGGACTTAGAATCCCAAAAATCCGGATCTCAACATGTACCTTGGTTTCCAGACGATATCTCCGAAACTAGTGAGTGGATCCGGTTCATATTTGACATGCGCAACAGCCAAGAAAGCTAGATGTGGCTTTTGGAGGTACAGCACAGATATCGCAATTACTGATTGTTCTTGTTGTCAATAGTGATGGTAAACTCAGAGGCAAATTTCGCAATTTGACAGACTGCATATTATACAATAGATAAACATGCTGGGTTCCTAAGATAAATATCACCCCTTATTAGAAGAGTCCTGTATTTCGAATATTTTTATACAGAAAAACCTAAATTTGGGACTGAAAATGTTGTCCGGTATTCAGAATTCCGAGGTGTCCGGTTTTCCAAGGTTTCGTTGATACCCAAGTCTGTGGAAATTTAAACGGGACTGAGAAAAGCTGCCCTGTTTAGTAAGATGTCCGATGTGTCGAGGTTTGTCCGGACTGAGGTTCCACTGTAGTAATTATCCCCCGTGTAAACGAGGGATATAGTTATGAACATGTCCATTTGTCTGTCTGCCTGTTCTGTGGAAACATATGGTTTTGTCCACGTTCTCAGAAACTGTTTAATGTACGGTTCTGATTTTTTTATACAGTGAAAAAATATATATTTTAGATGTGTATCGTTCTGTTATTTTTGAAATGGGTGAAAAATTAACAAAATTGCAAATTGTCAAAAATTGCCAAACATTACGTTGGACATAGTAATTGTGTGATGTTTCGTCCGTTATACTTGATATATAACCATTTGTCGTAGTGGAATCCAGGAGAAAAGGTCCCCGCATATGGGGTCTCCGGCGAAAACGTCCCTAAAACAAAAAAGTAAGATAACGTAAATTAATCCTTTACTAAGCTTCACGTCTGCCATAACGTCCCCAAATGAATTTAAGGCCAAAACATCCCCAAAGCAAAGTTCATCGTGGAATCCAGGACAAAGCGTCCCCGGCCATACACTCCCGATCATATAGTCGACGACCATAAAATATCCAAATGAATTTCGGGCCAAAGCAAAAAAAAGTATAAGTAGCTAAATTAACGCTTTATTCAGCTTATGTCGCCCATAAAGTCCGCGACCATAATGTCCCCGGCCATGAGGTCCCCCAAAAAATTAAGGGCCAAAGCAATTTTTTTTCGTTGTGGAATCCAGTTTAAACCGTCCCAGCCATAATGTCAAGCCATAATATGCCCCACCATAAGGTCTCTAAATGAATTTAGGACCAAAAAATATGATAACCTAAATTACCGATTCATTATGCTTTACAATGTTTCGCACATGCTTTAAGTGCAAAATTCAACTAGGAAATGACAAAATGTCAAAAATTGCCAAAAATGACTTTGGAGTTGTGCGATATTTTGTCCACACTAGCACGCAAGTAATCACTTGACACACACACACAAATATATATATATATATATATATATATATATATATATATATATATATATATATATATATATATATATATATATATATATATATATATATATATATATATATATATATTGTAGATGTGCATCGTCGTATTATTTTTGAAATCGGTGAAACTCGGACCGAGATAACTCATCCATTATAGAAAGTGTTCACTACTGGGAGATGTTCAGTAATGGAGGTTTTACTGTATATAATTTACCTGACACGGGATATCCTGTCCCACTGAGACTCTAGTTGAATTATTGGAAATCACTATGATTTTGAATATAAGAAATTCAAAGTTTGAAGTTATTGATATCTGTTTTGAGATCAAAAGGTAATTTCTTCGTGTCAAAATATGTTTGTTTAATTGATGTCATTAATTTAGGTTTTGATTTCGTGTATAAAATTAGTGAATATCAAGAACTGAATTGAAAGATATCAGGTATCCATTTCTGATATAAGTAACAGAATTCTTGATATCAAAAATTTTATTAACAAGTGGACATTCCATCAATTTTCGATACAAAAAATTAATATCACAAATAAGCTTGTTTTTTGATATCATTAATTTAATTGTCATTTTGAGTAATGGGTGGATTAGTAATATGACAAAATTAGTCATACCATTGATATTAAAAAAGGCTTCATATCAAGAGTTTAAGAAGTCCTATCATAATTCAATTTCCGATAAGACTTATTGAAATGAATAGGAAAAATGTGTTTGTCATGAAATACAAATAAAAAATAAACTAGAGGATTGAAAATGCCTACGTGTAATAAGCATTCCATTCCGATAAGCTCACGTTAAACAGGACTATTCTTTGGAAAGTTTTCCATGTGACTTATATTTATTGATATTTAGCCAAAAACGATGGCATTTGCACAACTTGATTGAACCAAAAAAATTCTACTCCTGTTATAATTTCCGTCCGATCGCATATAAATTGGCCAAATTGAAAATGTAACATCGCTTTTTGAGTGTGTCTTTTCGTCGCATTAACTTGATAATTTGTGACACATTGCAAATTCAGTGCAACATATTATTAACATATCATATGCATATTCTACAACCAGCGCAACAGAAAATACCAAATATAAATGATAAAACAGACGATAACCTTCAGAAATCCAACATTGCGTAATGTGTTACATATTCACACTTGTGACACCTGTTTAGATTTATACAAGGGGTGGGGGCCAGGCAAGGCTGATAATAATATGACGTTGAAAAAGAATTTGTGATTTTTTTGCCACATATCATTTTAGGTATACAAAGTCTCGGACATCTGACGATATATATAACGGGTCCAGATATATATATATCACAGGTCCAAAAAATATGTCTATATACAGCACGGCTGCCGTACATATGGTTCTTATTGCTTCTACCCAAAATATAATGCTATTTGATAAGATTGCTCAACCCGGATCCAAATAACGCTATAAAACACTTGAGAATTCCACAAATCTAATAATAACTAAGCATCCTGTTATCAAGAATAAGGTCCCACCTCAAGTGTCTTCAGTAATTTATGTTACTAATTTAAGAACACAGCATGAAGTGGCTTTCCGCTCTGGATATGCTAAATAATTCTAAACATTTAGCACATATTTAGAGACGCCATTGACCAGTGGACAATGTCTTCAGGTTGAGTAAAAATAAACCAATATCTCCTTTGTTACATGACCTCTGAAACTGAATAGTTGGTATCGCTATGACAACAAGACTAAGTGACAAAACATCATACAGGAGTGCAAAAATATCTATTTTATAAGAGAACGTATTTATAAAAAATTATGAAATTAAACTGAAGCCACACTCGCGTTTGGACTGATTGGCAAACTCTCCCTCAGCTTTTCAGCTAGTGCCACAGACTGCGGCTTTATCATGTCTTCGTAGTAAAAGTTTCTGCTTGTCAAAGTTGTATGAAATAGCATTTGCGTTTCGAAATACGAAATCAAAATTTGTGCAAAGTGAACGATGTAGTTAAGCCCCTTAAATCTTCTTAACTATACTGCTTAAATGGTAAACATATACAGGGACACTTGGGATTGACAAAATTCACACAGTTATGTTTTTCCTTTTCTTTTCATTTTCAGTTTCGATTGAAAGTACTATTTAGTAATTTTTCTGACAATCAACAATACTAAAACCTCAGCATATAACCCACTTGATACTAGATAAGACAACAGCAGACAATTCGGAAACAGAAGCAGTCACGTTTGCTGCGGCACATTCTTATTGAGACACACAAAGATCGCGCCATTCTTGTCCGAATTACACGTGTTATTTATAAAGTAATACCTACAACTGGGTCTGAAAAATTATGTCCGTTGTCCAGAATAGGGGCGTGTGTGTCCGAATTATCCAGGTTCGTATTGTAAAGAAACCAGTGGAAAATTAGCAGAAACTGAAATATTTTGTCCGAATAAGGAGTTGTCTATAGGTTTGTCCGGAGACAGATTTTACTGAACGTCAAATAGGATGAGACTATCTGTTTGTACATATGCATCCCACAATTTTCAATTTGATAAAGAGTGTAATACGACGCTGATGTATTTTCTCGTATCTCACTGTACTTTTTTTCCGATTGTTTGATCATCGTGATTTCCCAGCACCGTCCCAGGCCATGTCCTGTGGGCTGAGTGTAAACGTGGAACAATCAAGAAAGATAAGGATTTTTTGTGCTGCTTGATGGGATAAAATGATATACGCTAAAATCACTCGTTGATGTCGTAACTCCTTCCATACACCACACTCGAACAATTGTCTTATTGTATGCAATAATCACACAGGTAGGAGATATGAAATTGCCTACACACCTGTTTCTAATGATGTATTTTGATGAGAAAATAGCAACTCAAGCCTGTATGATTTCAGAGAAAAGCCACGTGCATCATTTTCTTTAACTGTTCTAGTGGAGATTATCGCTTTTCAAGAAACTTGACTGTAAGTGGGGTCATCCAACAAGTTGGGTATTATTTTAAGCTTGGCAAGTAGCCTGACTTGTAAAGTAACAGGTAAACCCATTTTAAGATTTTTAGACATAAATATCACACGGTTTTAACACCTTGATATTGACTAAGCTCTCCAGTTCGAGTGAGCTTTCAATCAATTGCCCACTTTAGTACACCAATATAAGATAAGAAATGACTTATCGCAGAGAAATATTTTCGATAGTGCTCTCTACATATATCACTATTTGTATTTTCTTAAGAAGTTCTTTATGTTTGAAATCCTTAAGCTTTTAAGTGTAGCGCAATGCAAATGCAGGTGTTAAAGTGCTGACCGCAGTGACTGTAAAATGAAGTACATTGTTAGTAGATTTGCTAATTTGTTGAGTCTAAATCAGGCTTCTTTCTAGCTTAAAGGTACGCCTAGCTGTCACTTCAGTCCATTTATTGATATCCCTGAGGCCTTTGATCTCGTCAAATGTCTCAAAGCTATGTGGAGTGTATATAAAGATATGCATACAGGACTCCAGTGATAAGACGTTATCGTTTCTGAGATAACGATAAAAATGGCATAACTTGGTACATCATTGCCCGACCGGTCATATGGAAAAAGCAACTTCATAGGTAGCCAAGCGCTTAGCGCAACGGACTTGCTCGAAAAGCTTGAAGTTCAAATTCAAGTGCTGTCACTTTTTATCTCGTATAAGATGACGATGAAACCTCAAACTTTTATGTTTACCGATAAAATAAACGTTAAAAACGTGAATGTGAATCCATATTAATAATGCTTTATTTAAAACTAGTATTCTGAAGTAAATAAGAAACTAGTTATTACTTTGTTAGGCTCTTCCGGAATAAACTACTGACAATTTCAGTTTCACAGGAAAGTTTTTTTAGTATTTCATTGTTTTTGTTTGCGACCCTATAAATTTTTATTTTTCACCTTATTTATAATAACAAATCAAATCATGTATTCAGCACTCAATTTGAAAAACATTTTCCTGTTCTAAAAGGTAATAATTATTTCTTGCACTTAGTTGTGAAAACAATACTATTATCTGTAGTCTGTTTTGGAGACGCACACCAAATATAACTGCTTCATTATATGCTTCATAACGCTAATTTTAAACGCAAGGGTGTTATAATACTAATTAGAGTTCTCTGCTCACCGTTTCACAACCTTATTAGTCTAGGGAATACGATGTACACAGTACGTTACGAAATTAAAACCTTTAAAGGTTTATTATTATTATTATTATTATTATTATTATTATTATTATTATTATTATTATTATTATTATTATTATTATTATTATAATTATGGCAAATCCGTTAAAAGTTTTGACTGATGTAAGTGTGTACCATTTTGCGTAGAAGCAGCGAAGCGCCGCTGTAGTATTAGAATTGCAATGCCAACGCTCGGAGATTTGGCTTATAATTTGCATGTCGCATTAAAAGATTTGATTGATGTAAATGTCAACAATAATTTCTTCAGTGGTGTATGACTTGTGTTTATTTTTCTTGATCCGTTTCGTTATTAAATTTGTTTTTGAGTCTTGCTTATTTTTTTATTCGTGACTCAGTTCTTCTTTTCTTGATGCTTAATTATGTTCGTCGGTTTTTTGTTTGGTTTAGTTAGTGATGTCCTCCTTTGGTGCCTTAAATGTCTGATGGTTTTCTTATATTTCTCAGTTTTCTGACAAATAAGTTTTTTTTTAAATCGTCCATTATAAACGGTTTATTTATAGATTGATTTTTCTATTGAACCATGCTGAATTCCATCCACTGCAGCTTTGTTTGTTTTTTTAATTATATAATTAATATATTACTTCGGAAAACTAACTAGCAAACTAGTCAGAATTACGCTACATAGCGGAATTGGTCCACGCAGAAACCACTAAAGAAAATATTTGTAAAGTCACGCAGTACCCCTTCTTTGTCGTTGCTTTGGCCCATGATTGAAATGAACCCCAAATCCCTTTATCTCTAACTGTTTTCCAGATAATAGTCAACTTCCTTTTTTGACGGCGACCCATAAGGTCAAGGTCACCGAAGTTCCTCTTATGCATCGCTGTTTAGGCCCAAAGGATCGAAAATGAGCTCAAAGTCGCTCGTTCTCAAACCATTTTTGACATAGTCAACTTCCGATTTTTGTCAGAAGATCAAGGTCACCGAGGTATATCTTATGTATCGCTGTTTAGGTCCAAAGGATCGAAAATAAGCTCAAAATCTAACCATTGTCGAGGTAAGTCAAGAACAGTCCAGAAAATGTTAACAGTCAAGATTCAGAATGGTGTGCTGGCCCCTACGCAGAACGTTTTATATATTCAGGATTATATTTTTGGATTTGAGCACTTTTTATGGCCACTTATAGTGATAAATGGGCATTTTGAAAAATACTTTGACCTTAATTTGACCTTGACCTTTGAGGTGAAAATAAAAAATATTTGTTGTTTCACTGAGACCTGATGTTTGTGTATAAGTGCTCCAAATATAAAACTCCTCTGACTCAAACCCTTTTCTGGAAACCATTTTGTGGAAAAAATAACTTTGACCTCAATTTGACCTTGACCTTGACAGTTGAGTTGGAAAATTTCGGATTTACTGAGACCTCGTCACCCTCTACACGTGTGCCAAATTTAATCTCCTTCTGTCAAAATGTAGTTTTCTGGAAGTTATACCCAGTCGCAAACGAAGAATGAAGCTGAGCGTGTTGAGATAATTAAAAAAGCTACGGTGTTTGAAGACTATGATTATCATAATTAAATTTCAGTTACTTAAAGAAACATTTTAAAGCGTGATCGAACAAAATATAGACGAAGCAAAAACTAAAAAAAATTCCAAAGTACTAAGAAAAATAATTTGTTGCTGTCACTTGGTTGTCGTTATATTGTATATGTGGACTTTGAGCCGATTACAATTTGTTGAATATTAAGTGGTGTACCAACACGCAATAGATCAGTATAAAATAATAAAATAACAAAAGGATGAAACTTTAAAAAAAAACGTCGCCTCTGCATTTTTATTTGGACCAGGTGTCGGTGAAAGTAGAGACGCGAATACCTTGGGCCCATTTAACATTATAAGTGAACTTAAAATGTACATAAAATTGTAAAAAAAATCATACAATCACTAAAGTATATTGTTTAGCAAAATAACCAGCGCAATATTCAGTGCACTTCTCCCTAAACCCTTGCATTTCGTGGTTACTGCACTTTTTCTCACAAGCTGCGTGTTTTGAAGCGTATTTCTAAGGAATACTTTATTGTTTGAAACCCTTGCATTTCGTGGTTACTGCAATTTTTCTCACAAGCTGCGTGTTTTGAAGCATATTTCTAAGGAATACTTTATTGTTTGAAACCCTTGCATTTCGTTGTCACTGCAATTTTTCTCACAAGCTGCGTGTTTTGAAGCATATTTCTAAGGAATAATTTATGTGAATTTATAAAACTATATACTGTATTCAGATAGAAAGTTTTATTGCGTCGATTCAATGGTTTTTCTTTTCAAGTACTTTGATTATCGTATTATAAAGTATTTGTATTGTACCGTAAAATATCGGTTTACCAAAGAATACTCTCTGTATTATGCCTCTGTTTCTGAGACGTAATTATCAAAAGAATTTAGTTTTTCAGCTAAAATTGCTAATGCACATAAAGCAGCTAAAGTAGATATAATTATAAAAAAAATAGTTTACCGGCTAAAACTGCTACTGCACATAAACCAAATAAAGTTGCTTGTGTGTTGAAGATGCTTCTCAATAAATTTCTTTACTCTGTAAGTTTTATGGTGTCTTGTAAATAGACACAATAAAATTTACAAAGAGGCCTGAGTTCGGGGATTGGGATCGACCGCCACGAATATGAAGCAACAACGTAACGGATTGAGGTTAACTGGCATGGATTTAAGTACCAACTTAACGCATTGAGGTGAACTGACATGGATTTGAAGTGCTACCGTAAAGCTATGTGGAGTACCAATGTAATGCATTGAGATCAACTGCCAGGAATTTAAATTAGCAACTCTAACCATTGAGTTTGCAGAGGGAAGCAATCTACTCGGCTGGTATGGTATTAGCATTTCCTTACCGTGACCCGGGGCTTTACTGTTGAGCGCCTTGTATGTGATAAGCAAGATTTTGAACTCAATGCGCTGAGGGACAGGTAACCAGTGCAAGGAGATGTGGATAGGGGTGGTTCTCGCATACTTCGGGATACGTGCAATGAGGCGTGCTGCTGCTTGCATAACATGCTGCAAGCTGTCGATTATCTTCGCTGGGTAATTAACTAACAGGCTATTAAAATAGTCCAGCTTAAATATCACAAGGACGTGCACAAGCGTTTTTGTAGCGTCATGGGTGAGAAATCGTCGATTTTAATAAAATCATGATTTCCTTATCTGCTGAACATGTTTTTCCATTGACAAATGATTATCGAAAATTACACCAAGATTTTTTGCGTGACTAGCTGCTTGGATACAATCACTTGACACTTCTATGCTGTCAACTAAGATCCGAGACGAATTTCGTTTACTAACGACCAAAAATTCAGTTTTTATCGCCATTGATTTTCAATTTATTGTTCAGCATCCATTTCGAAATTTCGTATATCCCATTTTTGAGCTCCTTTTTGGCTGTAAATTGTTCTTCTTGATGTTTAAGATTGACACTTTTAGTTACTTGTGCATCATCCGCGTAAGTAACAGCAGTCTAATGAGTACACCCAATGGCTTGGTATAGTCACTGTATAATCGAGGTCCAAGCCAGGAACCTTGTGGTACAGCTGTAGTTTAACGCTCCTCCCTGGAGTATTGACCTTTAATGCACACTTTTGCTGTGCGCCCGTCTAAGTATGAGCGAAACCAGGCTAACGCAGTATGAGACACCTTCATTTTTTTATTGAGACGCTGTAATAAAATCGCATGGTTGACGGTGTCAGATGCCGCACTGAAGTCTAGTAAGACCATGTAGAGGCCTTCGCCGCGGTCCAGAGCCTTCAACATACCATCAAACACCTTGAGAAGTGCCGTCTCTGTGCTATGGCCTTTCATGTAAGCCGACTGCAGCTCTTCACAGAGACCCTGCTCTTGAATATGCTCGAGAACTTGGTTTTCGACGGCGTGCTCAATTACTTTTGATAAAAAAGGTAGATTTGATACGGGTCTATAACTTTTGACGTCTCGTGGGAGTGTAGGTTTCTTTATCAACGGACGAATAATTGCTTGCTTGAAACATTGCGGCATGTGACCAGTCTGTAAGTAATAATGAGTAACAGTTCGTTAAGGCAAGTCTTTAAATGATTGGTTGGAAGGGGGTCTAACTCGCAGGATGTTGTGTTTGCCTTGATTATCAATGTACGCACTTCATCTTCTGTCAAAGGCCGAAAACTACAGAAACAGAATAATGTGTCTCTCTCCGACAAGTGATCGTCGAACTCGAAAGCCGAGTCAATGCTATCACTAAAACATTTTTGAATACAATCCACTTTGTCTCTAAAATAATCACTAAAATTGTTCGCAAGTTCGGAAGGCGGAGAATGATCAGGGAGAGGATTCACACTTTCGCGGTGCATTATCCTATTCATCGCTTTGAAAAGGGCCTTTTTGTCCTTTTCATGTGATGTAACTTCGTCACAGAGAGAGGTTTTCTTAGCATTGTCCTGGCTATGCTTATAGTTATCACACTTAATCCGAAAAGCAGCTTTATCCTGATCACTGTTTGACTTTCGGGCTTTCCGTTCATAACGCCGAGCAACAGTGCGCTTAGACTGAGTTTCCGTGTTGAACCATGGTTCATGCCTCGTTTCTGACTTCATTATTTTAATTAGTGGAGCATGTTTATCTAACAGTTCACGGATTTCACATTGTATGCCTCCACTAAATTCTCCAGGTCCATCAATTTACAATTAATATATACGTTTGTGTCACGAATATCTTCCCTAAAAACATCAGTGTCTATGTCTTTGATTTTCCGAAAAGTAATATCTTTTAGCCGGGTTAGGCTTTGTCACGTTGATTTCGGTTAAAACTAAATTGTGATCTGAAATGCGATCAGCAACTCTTACTTGCGACACTAAAATATTATCTGATTCGCGGGTAATGGTCGAGTATATGGCCATGCGTATGCGTTGCCTCCTTGACGTGTTGTGCCAATCCAAAAACATCAAGCGACTCCTTGCATCTTCGAACATTTGAGTCTGTGATGGAATCAAAATGAAAATTAAAATCACCTACTATTATAATAGGACATCCACCTAAACACATATCTTCTAAAAAGGACATAAATTCTTCATGAAACGTAGTAAATGTCGAATGTGGAGGTCGATACATCACAACAACGCGGACAATATTGGGGGCACTGTGCAGCTCATCCATGCATATCTCAAATGATGAAAACTGCGGTAATTGAATTTGTTTTGGTTTAAACTATTCGTTACAAAGGAGAGCAACCCCACCTCCTCGGCTTCCTCCTTGTCTTTTCGAAATGGGGCGTAACCATTGCGAAGTATTTCTTGCGATTCATATTCCGAGTTTTCGTCGAACCACGTTTCAGTTATTCCTAAAATATCTATTCGTTCCTCATAAATTACATGCTTTATAATGTCAGTCTTATTGTTGATAGAGCGGGCATTCAATGTTGCAAGCGTAGCTTTGCGAAGGGAAATATCCCTATGGTTTACTAAAGGTATCAGGTTATTTCTATTTTGCCTGCGCGGAATACGCTGTCTAAAATAATAAAAACTACCAGTTATGTAAAAGTGATTTTCCTAAAGGTTATTTTATAATACTGTTTAAAACACGCTTTATACATAGACATTCAAAGCGTGTATGTGTAAAGAGTGCCGGTTTTCTTGCATTTGTGCCCCTTATGAGGGAACTTTGTTTGGATTGTAACAACATTGCCATGGCAGTTGCTGTCAATTGCACAAAAATCTAACCTTGGTCAATGGTATTCTTGTTTCTTGACTAATTCTAAATAATAATGAGATTTTTAGGTGATGTACATTACCTTACTCAAATGACTCTGCTGTGTTCTTGTGAGAGCATTGACAGAAAGCGATGCACATCCTTAATACTTTCTTGTGAGAGTAACAACAAAAAGCAATGTACAACCGGATTGGTTTGCTCGTACGAGCACTAGCAGAAATGCACATCCAGCATGTTTTCTTGTGAGAGCACTGACAAATGTACATCCAAAGTGTTTTGTTATAGAACTAGCAGAACGTCTTAAGTTATTAAGTTATAATGAATTGACAATAATATCCAACGGTTGACCTTTGCAGGAGAAAGAAGAACCCTGTTTGTCTTCGCTTAGCTTAATGTGGTTGTGGTGCATCCATCATCTCTCTTGTAATAGAGGAGGTCTTTTGACTGTTTTTGTTACTTTTATACCGGTTTGGCATTCCTGGGATTTGGAACCCGCGGCCTTTCAGTATTTAGCCATTCGTCACAACAAATTAATCAAGATCCATCAATTGCTGAGCAGTTGACTTAGACAGATGAAATAGTTTCTATAGCCATGCTTAGATAAGACCCATTACACTCGGTTTATTCCGAATTGTCTGTCATCAGACCACGGTTACTTTTTACGGATCATATATGAACAAAATCTGTGTGGATTATCAGCCCTGTACTGATTCAGTCGTTAGTACTTTGAAGAGATTTTAAATGTGTCGACAGGATGCATTTCGTAAAATTTTCCGGTCTGCAGTAAGAAGCAAAGTTAAAAATTCAAACTTTAAAATTTTTCATTTGACGTAAGTGTCGTATTTGAAGTTCTTCTACATGACCTTAAATGTACTTTGTAATCATGGATATCTTTACACTTCTGTGACTATGTTTTTGCACTACTATGCATTACTAAGTATGTGTTAGTTGTCTCAACAAAAGGTCTGTCATATATTAGGCATCCATTCAGAAACTAATCTAATGTGGACAATTATCGACATCTCATGCGTCAGAACACATTTATGGTGGCGAACGTTCATGTAGAATAAAACAGTATTAGAATTAATGCTAGCATAGCAAGCCATCATAGAGAGCACATCACAACTACGCCATTTCACATTGACCAGAACGGAATTGAACTGATAAGATCCGTTGAGAAATTAAATTTCAGACATCACACATACAACAAAAAATCCGTTACTATTTCTCAGTTCGGTTTTGCAATGATGAAACATTACACATCTCCAAACATACACACCAACACACACAAAAGCATGTTTTGAACAGTTGGTAACATTAATTTCAAGATGTTACCTTGCCAAATACGATCTCTTGCAATATGTATATATCTTTACTTTTTGTAGAAAATGGAGAATAGGTCGATAAGTTTAGGTATACAGTAATGAAAAAAATGCAGTAGCAACAAAAACTGCGACGCTCTAAAGTACGAAAATGATTGATGAAATAAAGTGCATAAAAAGTTTTCGCCAACGCACATATTTATGCACATGAAGCTCACTTTTGTCTAACTAATCAATGTGTTCTGATTTAAGATCCGCAAAGATCCGTCAGATTTTTGTTGTTAATGTTGCCGTTTTAAATATTAGTTATGGGTATCTCCGATCATTCTTAAGTTGGCGATAATGCAAGAAAATTGTAGTTTGGGCTTTAAAAGTTTCGATTTCTATGACGGTAAGATATGAGAAATATGGTATTTTTCGGATGGGAGATAATAGGGAACATAGTGCAGAACATTTTTTGTTAATTTATCCGTTTTAAATATCATTTATGGATGTCTTTGATCATTTTTAAGGGGCTATGATGTGAGAAACTGCAAGTTTGGATTTAAAAGTGCAGGAATCAATTCTATGACGCTAAAATATGCCAACTGTTATATTTTTCAAGTGGACGATAATAGGGAAATTTGGACTATAATGGGGAACACAGTGCAAAACAATTTTTTGTTAATGTAACCATTTAAATGTTAGTTATGGGTGTCACCGATTATTTTTTTAGTGGGTGATTATGAGAGAAAACTGTAATTTGGGCTTTAAAAGTGTAGAAATCAATTCTATGACGCTAAAATATGAGAAATATGATATTTTTCGGTTGGGCGCTAATAAGGAACATAGTGCAAAACATTTCTTTTGTAAATGTCACCGTTTTCCCACACCAATTAGAATTAGTTAATTAGGGTTCACATGTTTTTTACCCAACCCCCACTTTGAAGTTTCCCAGGGCATTTGGACTACGCCTCTCAGCGTAGAATATCCAGGGTCTGGATATTCCTCAACCGATCATTTATTGATTTCTAATTAAGCGCTGGACTAGTTCCACCCTGGATAGGGTGTTCCAAAAACTGTATCCACGTTTAAGTAATCGTTTGCAACCATAGGATCAAAATAAGTGCATTTTAGAAAGGATGTTATTAACACTTGACAAGCTGTTAGCTTGCAAGGGTTATATGAATTTGTGCGAGCAGCCGTTTGTCCTTTTTTTCTTCTTGACAGTTTTCAGATTTTTTGTGTCTTCTCTGACCCTATGGGCCGTAGGACCATGAAACTTGGGACTTATGAAGAGCTTGATCTGAACGTGTGCATGTCACTTTTTATTTTCGTCTTCGATTTCGTTTTCTTTGTTAAAAGGCCATGTGAAAAGAGTGTATTTTTTACAAGTAAATGCGGAGCATTTAACGTACAGCACACAGGGTTGCCACACCGTACTTTTAAAAAAAAATTGTACTTTTTTTTGGCCTTGTACTTTTTTCCCTAAAAAACGTACTTTTTTTGACCAGCGTACTTTTTAATACTTTTTTGCATTTTCCTTTTTCTGTTCATTTTTCAAAACGCACAGTTTTAGCTGTGTTATAAGCAAAATTTGCTCGCGCCTTTGGCGCGAGTTACAAGGTTACCAGACCGTACTTTTAAAAAAAATTTATACCTTTCTTCGCATTCAATGTTTTCTTCATTTATTTCAAGGCTTATAAGCTGTTTTAGATACTTTTTCGTCCTCAGCCGATTTGGCTGAAGGCTATGGCTATCGGTTTGTCTGTCGTCCGTGCCCAGAATGATTATGTTATGTGATAGATTTTCGGTACATCCGTCACTTGCGTGGTTTTTAGCCCGGCTTACGTTACACGTAAGCTGGGGTTTCCCTATCATTTTGCAGACGGCGTCCGTTAGCTAGTTGTTTATTTAGTAAAATTTCGTTTCAAAATGCATCTCCTCTTACAATTTTGATGCGATGCCATTAGTCCCCCGCGAGGGGACTATAGTTTTCGGGTCTGTCTGTCCGTATGTTGAGACCTTTTTTGCTAGCACACTCAAGCCTACATTTTTCGACCGATTTTTTTTTATTTATTTCCAAAAATCCTTATCTTAAAGGACACATTGGCATGCAGATGTACAATTTTCTAAAGTCGGGAGTAACATAATAATCAATGTACAATAACAGGAGGTATTGGACATACTTTTAAATGCATAAATTGGTTGAAAAGCACCGTAATTATTTAAACAATCAATATAGCAGTAAAAATAAGAGCGAGACATAGCTGGACGGCATTCTCACTTTAAAAGTTAACTAAATACAGACAATATAATATTCATAAATGTGCTTAATTTCGCCATTTTGTCAACGGACTTAGTCTCCATTATTCTTTTAAAAAATAGACAGTTAACATTGTTGAAAATACGTCTTCCAAGATATTCTTTTTTTTCATTCTCAAAGAAAGGGCATTTAAATAATAAATGGAGCTCATCGCATCTTGTTCCTGAGTTACATAAAGTGCACTTTACATCTAGATCTACATTGTTATCAAAGCGTGCTACTGCCACGGGAATTTTACTATTCCTACATCTAAATCTAGCCACTTTCTGAGCCATTATCCTAGGGAGCTTTTTGATATAGGACTCTTCTTCAAAGATTTATACATTCTATAAATTGTACAGTTATTTGAATCATGTACAGAGCGTCTCCAGCTTATAAACTGATCTTTAATACGGTTTTTTATAAGGTTTTTAAATCGCAATTTAGATATAGTGCCGAGACTAGCTTGATTTATCCATAGATACGATAAACCAAGGTTATCTAACGCATTTTTTTACGTACCTTAGCCAACCGTGCTTATAACTATCGCCATTGAAATTAAAAAGGTGCAAGCATACATTATACAATATGTTCGTAATTTTCCTGTCATTTTTTTCAGTAACTATTTTATACCAGTAGTTCAAAATTCTGATTTTTACAACTTCCTTAAGAGGTAGTCTACCCACTTCCCCTAATACCATTACTGTCCCTGTGCATTTGTTAAGATTTAGAACATACTTGTAATATTTTAACTGGACTTTTTCCACTACCTCTGAACCATATGCCCCCAAATTTCACAACCATACGTAAGTACGGGTTTAACGAGTCTTTCAAATAGATCAATCTGTAAATCAAGATCTAGACCCATCAATCTTGATTTTGCTATAAGGTCGTACATGCTTTTATTACCTTGCTGGGTTGCATAATTCTGTTCTTTTTTGAATGAACCGTTATAATTCATTTTGACTCCTAGATATAAGAAATCATCAACGACTTCAAGCGCAATATTGTCATACAAAAATACTGGTTTATTACATAATTTTCCCTTACTGAATATAACTATTTTAGTTTTTGTGGGATTAACCTGGAGATTTCAAGTGTTACAGTACTCTAGCATTGAATTTAAGGCATTCTGGAGATCGGCAATAGATTCAGCTAATATAATAGTATCGTCAGCATAGAGTAAAATATACAACTTGAAAAATACCTCTATATCATCATCAGAGAGGGACTCTTTCGTAACTTCACGTAAGTAATTAAGACCGCCATATTTTTTCGATAAAAATTCAACTAAATCTTCCAAGAACATGGCCAAAAGTACAGGAGATAAGTTTTCACCCTGTCTTACACCCACATTACAACTAAAATACTCATTGGACAGGGAGCCATTGATTTCAATCTTAGATTTTGCTTCTATGTACATATTGTGGATAACATTCAAAATTTTACCACCAATACTATTTGACAAAAGTTTTTTCCACAAGAAGACCCTATCGATAGAATCAAACGCTTTTTTATAATCAACAAACGCACAGACAAGTTTCTTACCGCTAAAGAAGTATAGTTTTATGATGAGATCGCGGACGAAAATTTGATCAATTGTTGAATAATTTTCTCTAAATCCCGCCTGTTCTTCCCCCATAATACCGTACTCGTTCAAATATTTACCAAGTCTTATATTCAATACCGATGTGAACAGTTTACCAACACAACTTAAAAGGGTGATGCCTCTATAATTATCTGGGTTTTCCTTATCACCTTTGTTTTTATATATTGGTAATATATAACCTAGGGACCATTCTTCTGGGACCAAGCCCGTTTTTAGCACTAGGTTAAACAGTAAAGTAATTACTTTTGACATCTTGCAGTAAGCACTTTTAACAAACTCATTTATGATATTATCACATCCTGGAGATTTACCGTTCTTTAACACGGACAAAGCTTTACCTATCTCCTTTTCCGTGAAATCGCTATCTAACATAACATTACCTGGGATATTGTTATCACTAAGGGACCAGTTCATTGGGTCCGTAACATTTTCGGAATTACCTAATTTCTTGAAATGCTCAATGAAAGCATTCATGTTTAAATTTGCGGTGCTTTTACGTTTCATATTTTCATTTTTGCTTAACAAATCCCAATATTCTTTGGAGTTATTACTCTTCAAAGATCGCAATTCTTTTGCTTATATTACGTTGGTAAGTTTTGTAACTATCTTTAAGTAATTTGTTGTACTCTTTACTCTTTTCTTTAAATTCAGCATCACCAATTAGGCCATTGTTTACCCTATTTTTAACAGCATTAAACTCTTTTCGTTTTACTTCGAAAAGGTCGTTATACCACGGTTTAGATGGGGTTTTACGCGGCTTTTTGCCTTTTTTCCTTTTTTGCGCTATTGAGCTGGTTTTAATACCAGCATTGATAAATACATTTATAATTTGAGAAATGGTATCTACTTGCTTTTTGTTTACAGTTTCATTTGATAACAAGTCAGATAATGATAGTTCGATATTGTTAACTTCAGTGTCATTTATGGCATCAGCATAATTGTCTTTTTGTAGGGGATCCCACCTTGGTCTACAAAATTTTTCCGAGCTCGTATCTTCTACATTTTCTTCGCCATCTTCCTCGTCAGGAGTGTTCGAGTCCTCAAGTGCTGCCTTAAATTCTGCTGAAACTGGACAATGCACATCGGAATATAGTGAGCAGAATTTCAATACCTCGAAATTCCAAATCTTAGTAAATAGGCGTGGCGTAGTTATCACGTAGTCTACAAGGCTGGTATTTTTACAAGTCACTTTCCCCAGTCGCATGTCTTTACCATGCCTACCATTACAAATGAATAAACCCAAGTTTTTGCACATGTCAATCAGTTTATATCCATAATTATTTCTCTGCGTATCCTTGGAATACCTATTCATGTCAAAATCACAGTCAACTAGTAATGAGAAATCATTCTCAAGTCCAGAAATATTCTCAATAGTTGTATTTCGATCTATATAGTCTTTCATACTTGCGGTCCTCGCATTGTC
Source organism: Protula sp. h YS-2021 (assembly GCA_949752745.1). Lineage (NCBI taxonomy): Eukaryota > Metazoa > Annelida > Polychaeta > Sabellida > Serpulidae > Protula > Protula sp. h YS-2021. The sequence goes on along the minus strand of OX457032.1, from coordinate 2,646,317 downwards.
GCCCAGAATCGCCCAGAATAAGCAATTCGTTGTTATTTCTATTTTCTACAAGGAGAGTTTCAATCTCATCAAAATGACCCCCTAAGCATACACTGAGCCCTCATGGGGGACATAGATACAAGCAATAAGTACGGGTTCGCCAAAAACACATTTATCCACAGATATGAGTAAGGTTGAACTAGCTTTTTTAACCACTGATACATGTTTGACTAGCGAGTCTTTCAATATGAGTGCGATTCCCCCACTGCTACTACGAAACTGCTGTCTATTGTTCATAAAAATACTGTAGTTCGGTATATTAATACTATCAAGGTTTATAAGTTTAGTCTCTGTGATACAAACAAAGTCAAAATCAAATATTAGATCATCGAATTCATACGTAGTTAGTTTTGATTTCAATCCACAAACATTCAAATTACAAACTTTAATGCTATGCTTTGCGGTATAACTATGTTCATAAGTCACTGAGAAATTATGCGAGTCATTATTCAGTTCATCCCCAAATTCATTATTAAATTCTCTCGTCCTTATAACGTATGTTTTATCATCAACGAAAGAGTTCTATCGGCGCAATGTGTCCGGTCTGGCCTATTCCATCATAGCACGCTCACATTTCTCGATTTCATCTGGTTCAAATCCGTGTTCAAATAGAAGGTTAGGATTTTTTACGGCGATCAAAATTTCTTCTTCTGATCTGGGTTTCTTTTTGAAGAAACACACAACTCCATTTCTGGTATGTGCCGATTTGTATCTACTTTTCACAACACTAAGCAGGACCCTTCTGCCTTTTGTTAGGTCTTCGAAGAGAGATACCTCTTCCTTTTTAAGGTGATTCTTGATGATGCGTTTTTTCATCATTAGAGATGTTTTGGTTTCTGTCTTTGAACTTCACTAGCACTGATCTTCGTGTGTTACTTTTCTCTTTGCCTATGCGGAATGCAGTGAAGTCTTCTCTCTTAACGTCAATCTGCATCTTATTTGCGATATCAATCACAAAGTCATCCGGATTTTTCTCTTCACTCAGATTTACGATCCTTATGTTTTTGATAAGGTTTTCCTGCTTTATTTAGTCAATATCCAGATGGATTTTGGCTGCCTTCGCAATAGTTTGGAGGTTAATGTCCTCCGATACTGTTTTGCGCACTTCCTCCTTCACGTCTTTCAGTTGTTCCCTCACTTTATCACGGACAATCGGTATGATTTCCCTATAGAGTCTGTTCATAACCCCATCCATAATTTCTGGCAGAATGCTGGGTAGCATGGCCTTCACTGCCTCCTCGATAACTTTTGACTGGAGCTCATCGTTCGACTTGTTCGTTTCTGAAGTCACACCTGGTCCTTTTTTGTTCATATCTTCAGTAAACGCTGAATAGCTTCCATTTAAATCATCTTCATTATAACGCTGTTGTTTTAATTTCGTTTGAGCGGCCGGGCTGTTAGCTAATCTCTTGTGATAAGCACTAAAACGTGTGGCCTGAGAATGCATAGCACTTGCGGAGCCACCCATGTGTTTGTCATTGTGTAAAGAATCCAATTTTTTACCACTAGTAGTCATTTTTCACAGGGAAATATATGGTACACAGAACTTAACTTCCCTGAAAGGGTAAACAACCGATTGTTAAGATGTTCCATATATAGGTAGTACTGGAACGAACAAGGATCGGTATTGTAAATGAGCCATTTCGGCCCAGGGACATTGGCCTGCTGAACTTCACAAATTTTCCCAATCCTTACTCAGTTGAATGAATTTGTTAACACACTCAAGCCTACATTTCTGGATCGATTGTTGAAATCTTTTACATATAGCAAGTATTGGAATCAACAAAGGTCGGTATTGTAAATGAGCTCTGTCGGCCCAAGGACATTGGCCCAGCTGAACTTCAGAAGTTTTTACAACCCTTACATACTGAAATGAGTTTGTTAACGCACTCAAGCCTACATTTCTGCATCGATTGACAAGATATCTTAACTATAAGTAGTATTGGAATCAACAAGTGTTGGTGTTGTAAATGAGCCATGTCGGCCCAAGGACATTGGCCCAGCTGAACTTCAGAAGTTTTTACAACCCTTACATACTGAAATGAGTTTGTTAACGCACTCAAGCCTACATTTCTGCATCGATTGACAAGATATCTTAACTATAAGTAGTATTGGAATCAACAAGTGTTGGTGTTGTAAATGAGCCATGTCGGCCCAAGGACATTGGCCCAGCTGAACAAATTTTTCCAAACCTTACTCAATTGAATGAATTTGTTAACACACTCAAGCCTACATTTCTGGATCGATTGTTGAAATCTTTTACATATAGGAAGTATTGGAACCAACAAAGGTTGGTATTGTAAATGAGCCATGTCGACCCAATGGGTTGCTACAGTGAAAATATATATTTATTGAAGTTGTGCGCTTCGCATTATTTTTCGATTCGACCATAATTCGTGGTGGGGGACATTGGTTTCACTGATAACTTGTTTATTTTTGGTGTGAGTTATCCCTAGGGGGTCATGCATACGGCTTATGCTTTTGTACTCGATGGGATGTTTTTTTAATTTCTTGGAAATTTTTGAAGAAAAAAAATAATATGTGTCTTCTATATTTTTGGTCCGATGTCATGTATTTTGAGTATGATGCACCCCTACGGGTTTATGTATACGGCTTGTGCTTTCTTAATCAATCGGACAATTTTTGTATTTTGGGGGAATTTGTAAAGAAAATACCTCAAAGTGCATCTTCTCCTACAGATATCATTTATCTTGGGTATGAGGCATGATTAGGAGGTCGTGAATATCGCTTGTGCTTTTAAGTCGATCGGGGAATTTTTTAAGAAAAAATTCAAAATACATTTCCTCCTACAGATTTTATCAGATGTCATTTATTTTTTTGTTTGAGCCGTCTGTAGGGGGTAATGCCTACGGCTTGTGCTTTTTGAGTGACTTGGAAAATTTTTGAATTTTATTTCGGAATTTTTGAGAAAACTAGACCGAATTTCCCTAAACGTAGCGAAATGGCACCCACTTGCAATGGTGCAATCTATCTTGTCAAAGACATTTTTCAGTGTTTCGACATAATTATCAGCTTCCGAAATATTATCTTGAACGAGGACATCGAAGTAAATATAATGTTATCTCTTTTGGTTACAAATAATCAAATTCAGTTTTCTAACCGTTTTCGAGATAATTGTCAACTTCCGGTTTTTGACCTTGACCATGACGGACGAGGTCAAGGTCACCGAGGTACCTTTTATATAACGTCTTTTAGGTCGAAAGGGTCGAAAATGAGCTCAAAATGGCTGTGTCTCCTTTTTAAAAAAAAGTTTGCCTATCGTTAACGGTACACGAGGTCACGTGACCTTTGACCTTTATCCTCAAGGTCAAGATTTAGGTCTCAGCGTTACCCCCTACGAAGGACGTTTTATATATTCAAACTGAGATTTAAACACATATTATAGCCACTGTTCGTGATTAATAAACGTTTTGAAAAATATTTTTCCTCAACTTGACCTTGACCTTTGATTTCAAGATGAAACATATTTGCCGTTTTAGCGAGACCTGATGATTGTCTATAAGTGTGCCAAATATAACAGTCCTCTGACGTTTGCAAGTGCGAATTATGCAAAACAGTAGTGAAAGATAAGTTGTGAAGTAGCATATGCAGAATTCCGTTGACACACCCACACAAAGCATTAAACACTACTGATATTAAAATGACGCCTGCTGGGAACCACACAAGGACAACCACGTAAGTATTTTTAACCCAGCCGACTTTGTCGGACTAGGTTAGTCGTATCACTATTGGAGGCTTGAATGTATGTGCGTATGTTAAACTTTTTCTTTAAAATACTACTCCTCCTACAGTTTTGCTCCAATCGTTTTGATATTACGCAGGAATGTTTCCTGGGAGGTCCCCCACCTGGGCTATTACTTTTTTGACGATTGACGAAAAAATTGACAAAATGGTGGCACTTTTTGTGCCCGTTTTGACCTATTTCTAAAATGCTTCTCCTCCTACAGTTTTACTCAAATCGTTTAGATGTTACGCAGAGATGTTCCCTAGTGGTTCGCCTACCAGGCTAACATTTTCTTTTGCAGTTCGCTAAAGACTGCCGGAATGGCGGAACTTTGAAGTTTTGCAAAAACTGGAATAAATGGTAGTAAATAACTGAATTGTCAAACCATTCATTTCTCTGTCTTTTTCAGATAGTTATAAAATTTTAATCGAAAGTTTCTAAGGTGCTTCTCCACCTAGACTTTGCTTTTTTCGCAAATGATAAAAAAAAATGACGAAATGGTGGAATTTTAAAAATTTTGTAAAATTGTGTAAATGTCGGTAAATACGTGAATCGTCAAAACCCAACCTCTCCAACATACCTTTTCGGGTAGCTTCCAAATTCGAATTAAATACATTTTATATACTTCATTTTTTGGCCTAACAGTATTCGCTTCAGAGTTTTTCTCTTTTCCTTGTTTGGCAACTCGGTTTGGTCATGTCCTTGGACATGCTTGTTTATTCTCAAATAATCTAGTCCGTGACCGACCACTTAAACTCATTTCAGTCATATAAAATGCTACCACATAATGCAACCACCATATAAGATACCTCTCGTTTGTCTGTCCGTCCGTCTGTCCGTAAACGTTTTTTGTCCGGACGATATCTCGAGAAGTATTCATTGGAGCTTCACCAAACCTTACAGGAAGAAAGTAAATATAGTGTAGATGTGCATGTCAGTCCGTCCGTTGCACTGTATAAACTTTTTCTTGTTCAGGCGCTATCTTAAAAACTATTCATCGGATCTTCTCCAAGCCTTACATGAAGAAAGTATATATATAGTGTAGATGCGCCGTCGCTCCATCCTTTGCACCTTGTATATTGTTTTTGTCCGGGCGGTATATCACAAAAGTAACTGGACCACAGTGATGTAACCGCTATGGACTGAGGGCTCTGCATCTCCGATGCGTTCTTTGTACTTTTTTGTACTTTTTTGTACTTTTTTTACTTTTTTACAGAACGTACTTTCTTGTACTTTTTTCTACGCTTTCAGTGTACTTTTTTGTACTTTTTTGTCCAACTCCCCATGGCAACCCTGAGCACAGAACAGCACACAGTTGCTCAGCTTTGTGCGAGTAAACAGATAACACAGCGTATGCCTGATCAGTCAATCAAACCTTAAGTCAACAAAAACCAAACACTACTCGGCTTATAAGACGTATTCAAGTTGTGTTGTTTGTTAATATATTTAGCTGTTATTAAGTTATCAACCTATGGAGTTTTTTTCTTGACAGTGGTCCGAATTTTTTAGAATATTATAAGCTGCATACATGCTGTGCCATAAGCTCTGTGCATAGTTGTATAACACACTGTATGCATGTTGTAAAATACTTTATATTATTCAAGAAATAACCAATTGAAGGAAGTATTTTTGCGTTTTAATTTTCGTCAAGTGTTTAACATTTCGCTGATGAAATACGGTTCTAGTTTAAATTTGGAGTTCCACTTCTGTTTGAATTTAAAAACAAATGGGAGTAAAATTCCTGTTTTTACATATATATTTTGGTTTAACAAATATTGTACCGTGTTCTGGATAGGATGTTCCAAAATTGTATGCACATTTTTATACTCACTTGAAACAAGGCCCAAGATAAGTAATAAAAGAAAGGATTTCTTTAAATTTTTACATTTGCCTTCTGTTTGAATTTAATAACAAATTGGAATAAAATTCCTGTGTCCGCATTTTGTTCCATTTATTACGAAAATTCAGACATTTTCATAATTTCAGCATAATTTATTATAAAAAAATACATTCAACCAGATCAGACTGTCTTTCCAAGAGACACAAGACTGCATCCTCAACTGGGCCACTATCACTTGACAGTCTTGTTTTAAAGCTGCAAACACTATTGGCCGGACTCGCGGGGCGAGGGGGGAGGAGAGGGAGGGTACGGCCTGTTCATACCTATGTAATGCCAAAGTTGATATCTAAAGCAAATTTTTATATCATTCAATCAATTTAGATATTTAAATTGCATTAAGATATCACAATCCAGTTTTACATATCTTATAATAATTATTGGTATCTAAAATTAGGCAATAAATGTGAAAACGGCATTCCATAATTACGATTTGCTGAAATGCAACTGATTTTTAAAAAATGTAAATTTTATGGAATTCATCCTTTTATCGGTGCGAGCGCGATTTTTTCTTATGGAAGGTACAGGCACTTGCAAGGTGCAGCCAATGTAAAGTACAGGTAAAGTACATATACAGACAAGGTGCAGGTACGGGCAAGATCAAGACAAGGAACAGGTACAGCCAAGGTACAGGTATAGGCAAGATGGACGTACAGGCAAGGTACAGGTACAGTACAGGTACAGGCAAGGTATAGATACAAGCAAGATACAGGCAAGGCACAGGTACAAGTAAGGTACAGGTATAGGTAAGATTGAGGTACAGGCAAGGTACAAGTAAGGTACAGGCAAGGCACAGGTACAGGCAAGAAGCAGGCTTTAAAGAATGCCCATGTGTGTGTACGAAATTTTTGGGTCATTTAGAAGGGGCGGTGATTGTGGAGTATTTTTTTATTTTGAGTAGAGAGGCATACTTTTTTTTCGAAATCGTGAGTGATCATGTTTAAAAAAAAAATAAAAGGTGATGGGGGGGGGGGGTGGGGTGGAGGGGGGTCGTTCAGTGGCACCTCGGGATCTGCTCATACTTTCAGCTAAACACGTGACCTTTGAAAGAAAATGCTCTTTGCGTTAATATACAATTTATTTTATACATTAACAGCGAAATAAAAATTCATAAACACGAACTATCAAATTCGTATCAAATGATCTGCAAAATTCATTTCAAGCTCCTTAAGCAGCTGTATGAAGAAGAAAAAGGCACACTTCTTAGCACCTTATCAATCACACTTCGCCAGGGCAGAATATGATAACAGAAATAGCACCTGTTGTGTCAGTTCTCTGTTGTTTGCATAGCTGACAAAAAAAAAAAAAAAAACAAAAAAAAACAAAAAAAACAGAGGAAGAGACACTGGGGACATTCACACGTGTTGGAAGCATATCCTTGTTCTGAAATGTTAATCTTTTTACATTTTTTCAACGAGGAAAACATATTCGTATAATGCGAACAGTCATTTAGATCTGCAGAAAAAACGTAAATGTGAAATCGGACAATGTTTATCTTAAACGGTTTTTGTGGTCAGCACCGAAATGTCGTAACAATTACAAGTGTTCAAAGTAGTTATTTGATTGTAATCCCCCAGCCCGTCAGGCAATTAATTTTTGGCTTTCATTTTTTTTTGTATATTTCTTGCAGCAGGGAGTTTGAACAACAGTGTAGTTAGGGCTGCTCTGAACGCGCTCTCCTGACGCTTTTCATTCTGATTCAAGTATTCTCCGTAAAGAACATGACATAGAACATGGTATAGAACATAGCATAGAACATGGGACCCAGTCATCATATCAGATAGACTGATCGGTGAACAAACGAGCATATTAGAGTTTCCCTGTAGGTCTAATATCCAGATTATTTTCTTCTGGCAAATCACGTTGTTTTCTTTCTGTCTATGAAATACCTCCATTCACAACCTCCAATACCAGTTGTCAGAGAATTATTGCCAAACACTGTTTTGATGCAAAGCGTAAGATATTTTTTTAAGAAGTCCTAGCTCGAGCATCGCAGCGTCGTTGTTGTATTCTCCAAGTCACCACATCGCCTGAAACATCCGACAAAACAAAATCCTAAAATTATACATCGTGTTTACAGTTTTGTTCATCATTTAGTGTCATCTTGTCCTTTCAAATCTGAGAGAATTGGTTCGTACTCCCAGAAAAAAGTGTGGGGGGGGGGGGGGGTCGATGCGTGATATAGAAAAATATCCAGCATTTTACTTAGATTTATATTACACCAGGGTTCCCACTCACTTTTGTTTTTGTACCCCCACTTATTGAAAACTGTGCGTGAATGCGAAAAAAATGGGGGCTCGGTCACATCACAAGTAAAATGTATAAAACATTCACTGAATATCTCAGGACCATTAGAAGTGGCCAACATTTACGCAAGTAAAAGACAAAAAAAAATACAAATAAATCGATCAGTTTTTTCGTGTTTATTTTAACGCTTTGTTAGAGAAAGCAAACAAAACGGAATATACTGCCAATAATAAAAGAAAATTAATACTACTCCGTTACAGTAATTTTGAATCCACTAAACACCTTGCAATGGTTGCAGTAAGATTACTAACTCAAAAATTTTAAATTCAGTCGATCGCCCCGTACTAACATCTTAACTAAAAAGAAATAAATTTCACAAATTTTGTGTGAAAGCTAGAATTTTGACGACGTAACACTTCTTATAAACATCTTGTTTGAAACCGACTGGGAGGACGATTTGTTTGTTCATTTACCATAAATAATATTTTGTTGAGAAAACCCCCGTTCACAGGGAACACTTGTAAGAGCGGTAACCTGTAGTGTGCAAGCCAGTTTTGCAAAATTTGGGGAAAAAAATCCTGATAGTCGGTCACTGCTTTTAAGCGAAACGCTTTTAGTTGGTCATTTCTGCTGTTATTTACCAGATATTTGAAGTTAAGAAAAGAATTTCTGGTTTCATCAGCGCTGATTATTGCATTTTCGCCTTGTGCAAAAGCCTTCAAAATCTCTTGCATTGCCTCGTTTCCGTGATTTCTAATACCATCACTACCGACCGGCAGAGGCTTTAGATTCAAAATTAAATTGAGATTCTTCAAAATTTTCATGTCGTCTTCTGGAAATCTTTTATCAAATTCGTCTAACAAATTTGATATGAACTCATCTTTGACTTGGGCAACATTATTTAAATGTGTTTTTTATCACAGGAATTTCTGTGCGTGACTGTACCCCCGACTCTTCAAAAGTGTGCGTGTTTGTGCGTGAATCACAAACATTTGTAGTGATGAAATCACGAGGAAGACGTCACTTATGTGCATTACGTAATTTATGTGCATGACGTCACATAGCTGCCGTGGGTAGTGTCGGGCATAAAATGACACTGTCGGTGGTTAATTTTGTTATTTTGATTGAAAATAGCCCTTCTCTGTCTGCCTCTCTGATGTTACTCCTTCTTCCGAGATGTGCCTATAGGCTTGTTATGGCTCTGATAAAAAAAAACCCATCTGCATCCAGACAAACGAAATTTGATCGATTTTACAAGCTAATTTGAATGAATGCCAAAGTCGTGGAATGAACCAATAAAGATTTGATATCTAGAAGTATTTATTTATTCTCTTAAGGCGTTATCTATTTATCTTTTGCCTCACGGCGTTATCTATGGAGCGTTGATGGTTCGATCGATCCCGATAACCAACGGTTTCTCTTTTCGATTTAATTTGGAAGAAAACTATTGATCGCATTGATCGGACTACTTTTGTGTAATAAATGTATATTGGGCACAGTGGCGAGGCATGGAATTAGTCCATTCTCGTAAGGAACATCCGATCGAAAATATTGGTGGAGGGGAGGGCGGAGACAGTAGCGTTTCAAAATGCGGAGTGGGTTGAAGGGGGCTGGCATGGTTCCTAGATCCGTGCACAATTCCGGCAAGACAAAAGTCGTTTATCCAGGACATGATCATTGTCGTTCAAAAAGTCACAGACACATAGTATCCAGTTAATACGTGAGCAGCCAACCCCACCCTCCCCCACCCCTCCCCTCGGGGTAAGTGTTTAAGTATAAAATCATTGACTGAATCACCTCGGTGGAAACACGTTTGTGGGGTATGTGAAATTCTTGGTGGTTATCCAGGGCAATGGACTTGATTTTAATACCAACCCAATGAGCCCGTTTGGGGAGGTGGGGGGGGGGGGGGGAAGGCAAAAAGTATGCCACAACCCCTCCCCCTCATTTAAAAAAAAAAACTCTAGCTATTCCCTTGAAAAAAATCCTCGATCCGGACCCGCATTTTACAGTGTGTTTCAAAGCCACTATGTAACGTAGAAACAGCTACTGATCGTATATTTTAAAAGAGAAAAAAATATGTGGAAATGTCAATCAGTAAAAATATGCAAATAGTTTAAAATGGCGCAGAAAGAAAAAACAAGTGATCCTTGCATGTTATGACCAGAGCCGGCGTGGGTGCGTTTAAATGTATGTTGTTTTAGCAATTCAAACGATATCTCCCACTGTTTTCCCACGCATTTGGTTTATTTTTTGTTTAAATAAAAAACAAGAGGAAGGAAAGGAAATACAGTGTAGACTTTTATGTCTATGGTGGTTAGATGTGAAGTGACAGCAAGACGGTCCATAGCCTTTCCTCTCTTTGTTTTTATTCACCCCGTGATTTCCTTTCAGCGTTCTGCATAGTCCAAAAAATTAGGTGGGGGGGGGGGTGGGGGGGGGGTGGGGGGCGGAGTGGGCTGTTCCAGAAGGTTCTTGACGGACCTGTTCCAGAAGTTTCTCCGAATAATCAGATATCTCTGAAATTAATTAATTCAAGCGGAAAATGTTTCTAGATATATCTTATTATATATCTTAAATATCTTATTCAATTTTGGTATTTATAAGGTAGAGATCTTTAAATTTTAATTTTGGTATATTAGTAAATGATACTGAGATATCTCGTTATAATCTAGAGATATTTTAGATGAAACCGGTATCTTTAGATCAAACAAAGCCATTAAGAGTAGCCTGACAACGGTGTTGCGAAACTGCGCGGTGCGAAACTGCCCAGGGCAATTAAGAAGTGATAAACGGGACCAGTTATCTACGAGGCGTGTGTGGACGGGGGGCCAGGGGGGGGGGGTGCAGGTTTTACCTTCGCAACATGACATTCTGTTTCTTTTCTCAATCTTCCTCATAAAGGCTGGATGACAAGTAGTACTTATCCAGAATTTTCAAAGAATTAATACATCTGGTGGCGGAGGAGGGGAAGGGCGGGAGGGGATTATCCCCTGAAAAGGGGGATATACCTGAAATTTGATTACATAGTCTTACCCCCTGCATATGTCACACAATGCCGGGCTCATTTAATATGGTTTATTTTCGTAACTTTATTTCAATAATTTATAGTATTGAAATACAGCAGGAAATAGACAAATACGAAGACTAAATGTCGTCGGGGAGGTGAGCGCTGTGGGGGGGGGGGGGGAAGGGGTGGGGGAGATTGAACTGTGGGACGTTGTCTTTGGTTTAAAGGGAAATAAGGGGAAAAAGCTTCGCAAGTTATTTCGCGATTGTATGTAGGATCCGAGACGCACAGGAGCTGCAAGAAATCTGGATCTATCTCTCTTCCCTATCTGATCGCATCATCCTCTTATTTACCTACCGGTACAACTAACTTAAAACAAAGCCAGTAAATTCTGAAGTGTTTCAAAGTGGCTGCTTGAAGAGAAGTCTGTCACAGATTGTCACAGATTGTCACAGATAGTCACAGACTGTCACAGAAGTGTCAGCTCTTCATCAATCGTTAAAGTATTTGAACTTCTAAGGGAAATCTCGTGAAAAAAAAAAACAACAACAGAATTTTGCAGGAATTCGCGCATAATCGCGGATAAACAAACTTGCACTCTCTTACATTTTCCTCTTGTTTTTCTATTATTTCACTTTATTAAGGGAGCAAAATAAATGCCGACCACTTGCTAGGGCTATTTTACATCAATTTGAACTGTACACAAAGTGCGTATTTTGGTAAACACCCGAATAGCTTGGGGCGTCAGGTTATTATTTTCTTTCCTCTAACTTGTTCTTGTTTTTATGTTTTGTTTCGATTTATTCTCTTTGCCTTGAAAAGACGAATGAAAAGCAGCGCTAAACTCGACGAAACAGTTCAAGACTTGTAGTAAATCCATCAAACTGTTTGTACAGTTTCTCTAGCGAACTCTAGGTCAAAGCTGAAGATTCGTTATTTCATTTTTAGATGTTATATAATAATATTTTAGTGTTTGTGCATTTCTATGTTATATGATGCAAAAAAATGTTACTTTCAGAACAAGTCTATCCCGTATTATCCCGACCAGAAGTGGTATCCTTGCGATTTTTATGATGGCCAGACATTTATGAATTTTCTTTGTCACCACAACAGGCACATAAGAGAACGGTTTTTTAGTTCTTTTTGCCTGATTTTTGTTTTACTTATTTATTTATTGTTAGTTGCGGCCGTTGGTTGCAAGTGTGGACTGGTGTGAAAATCGATACATGCATCTTGCTGAATTTGCATCCCTTTTTTTGTACAATGATTTAACTGTACTTTGTTTTTTTTTCTTCTTCAAAACATTAACAAAAATTGAAATAAATAGATCCTTCACTTACCCATACTTTCGGTATGTTTTCCTTTGTTCTTGACCAATCACGGACGCGCACCCATCTGCCATGCCCCCTCCATTCGCCACACACTGAAAGCATAGCTCAAGCGTTCCCTCGCCACGTAGCTACAGCTGGGTGCGATTTTAGATTCCATGTCGTCATTCCTTAGAATCTGATACAGGAAATCGATATAGCGGCTGGCGAGCTTGAGAGTTTGTATTTTACTCAATTTATCCGAAGGCAGCGTGGGAATGATTTTACGCAGTTGGTTGAACGCATCATTGAGAGATTGTGTTCGCTGGCGTTCGCGTACGTTCGCTAAACAGCGTTGATTTTGTAGTTCCTCATACGTTTCCGATGCCTCGCTGTGCAGTAGCTGCCTTTTGCGCATGTGGCCATTTCCCGAAAGATGATCCCCGCGGCGTTTTCTGGAATATGGGCTATTGTCTGGATAAAAAACATCCGTATAGTTCGACGATGGTTCCTTTTTAAAATCGGACTCTGGATCGCTGGTCGTATCCACGTGTAAGTCTGTAGGCTGGATGATCAAGGTGTGTTTGTGAGGCGTCAGCTGGATATTATCATTGCTGTCCATTGTGTGCTGATCTGGATCCCTCGAAGTGTCAAACTCCGCCACGTGCCCGTTCATAGATTCCATGGGATTCCCCTCTCAAGAATAGACTGGAACACAACAACGCATAATCACCTTTACGTTATGAAAGTGAATTGAAAATCCATGTTATTTTGACATTTAAAATTGGAGATAAAACAAAATGATTATACCATACATTTTAACTTTTTCTTGACTACTTGAACAGTTATAAATGCCTAATTTCGTGTGTAGAAAATGTCAACAATTTTTCAAAACTCAAATGCAGTTTATAATGTGATATACAATACAAACCTGGTCTTCTGTCGATATAAACAAAAGAAATTAATCCAAGAAACGGTGTTTATTTCTTGAAAACATCCAGACAGTTGCTTGACAAATGCGTTTCCAAACACCTCATACGCCAGATGTACGCGGAGATCGGGATATTTAGGGGTGGTGATTTATTTACAACATCTTTGGCAGTGTTTATGATCGTCATTGGATGCATTTGATTGGCTGAGTTTATGCAGACAAGTAGCTCTCTCCAGTAGCTCGTGGGCGGGATCTGTCAAAAGGTGAGAGGCGGAGCGACAGGAAGCTTCTTCCTACTCGTGTATAGGAGGGACCGTACCAAAAAGAACTTGTGAATTTGTGTTGTGAATCTACGAAAAGGCCTGTGTATTTTTTTATCAGTTAAATTCAACTTCCAATAAACGCTGGTGTTATTTTTTGGCTGTCGTTTTGCAAGGGCAAAAATTCAAGGTAGCAATGAATTTCTAGATAACAAGTTTCTAGCTTTCAAAGTTCAAAGCGTTCTATTTTTAATAATTTTTCGCGTTATTTCCTTCCTTTCCCCTTCAGTTTGGAGTATTAGAACATTGGCAGAGATAGGCTTGGAGGCGAGATTAATGAAGAGAAAAATAGTTCACACACACACACACGCACACACACACACACACACACACACACACACACACACACACACACACATACATTCACGCCCCATATGAAAAAAAAAAGAGTCCTTTTCGACCCAGCTCTCGTCTCCATCTCCTTCCTCCCCCAATAATGACCTGATCGTAAAAAAAATCATCACAAAACCCAGACTTCAAAAAGCACCATGTTCGTATTATTATTATTATTATTATTGTTGTTATTATTATTATTATTATTATTACTACCACTACTACTACAGTGCACACATGTATTATCAGGAACGAGTGCATTGTGCAAAATACAAGTATCCATACCCGTGTATGTGTGCATTGTGCACAAATTGGTGTTTTTTCGTGAAGCGCTTCGTATGGGAAGTTGTGGAGATGCCTAATCACTAATGTCTAATCGAAGACTACGTAATGGAACTGATTTTGAAATTGACGAGGCGACACCATGCCAAACGTACGAATATAAAAAGAGAAACGTTTTGGAGTTAAATTTGCTATCAAACCAGTTTGTAACGCGGCAAATTGACGCAGTGAATACAACGCCGAGCGTGTGGTTTTAATAATGGATATATGCTCTACAGGGAACTGAACTCGTTGCAAATTAAAGTCACTTTTGTCTGCGACTTGCTGCAGTCCGATTGCGATGTCATCCATGATTTTGGCCACGTAGTCCTTAGCGGCGTAAACGCGCATCATGGGATGCAGAATCTATATACTGTGATCTGTGTGCTTACGGGTACCTAGTTCCCCTAGCATCATTGCCGAACTCATGAGAAAGTCACGTTTATTGCAAACGGGTTATCAGGGTGGGAGTGATGGCGAAACAACTGCCGATGGACAGATAGACCTGTAAAGCCTAATCCTATAACCCGCCTCCAGGACTAATGCCCCGGTTAGGGACCAACAAAGTTTGCACTGTATCGTTCAATCTTGCAGATACGCAGTATCACTGAGGTGTCATGATTCGGAAGCAGACGTCACCATGGCAACAACCTGCTTGTCAAAATTATGTCCCGCTGAAAAAAGGTAGTTTTGACCATTTTTGTCTTATGATCCAATGTGGTGTAATGCCTGCGGGCATTATTGTCGCTTATAATGAAGTATTTTCGTGCTTGCAGACTGACCCGCATAAACCGGGGACAGTTTTATGAATTTATGTGCCCAGGGTCCGTATATGTGTGTTGGAAACCCAGGCACATATGCGTACCCTTATCACTCCATTCCAAAAACATCGAAATCTGTCCTGTATGTTTGCAAGGAAGTTCCCGCCTTTTTGTCGTTTTTGGTTGAGCAAAGTTTTGCCAAATACTTTGTGAAAAATTACTTTTAACAAGAATGTCCAGGGACGTTGTGACCTGCCGAGATCTGGTGAATCAAGTATCAATAGACGTAATGTTCGCCAAAAAGTGGTAGTTGTAATTAAAAAAAAACCGGTTATTGAATTTTTTCACAGGCAGGCATTCCCTTAAATCTCTCGCAGATCTAAAAAAGTAAATTTCAAAGAGCACTAACGTTGTAATACGTCTAAAAATGAAAGCAATCCTACTAAAGTTGCCTGCAGAAGAACTATTTTGAGAAAAAAACATGATCCCCATAACAATCAAAGGGCAGCCAGAGGCCAATGTTTGGAGGCCTGCAAAAATAAGAAAAAAAAAAGAAAACACAACATGAAGAGCAATATTCTAAAAGTTCGGCAACGCATTTTGGAAAACAAGAAGATTTAGGATCCCGCCAATTGGCCACTTTTTAGAGAATCGACCAAAAAAAAAAGGTAATTTTTCCAAAAGAGAAACATTTAGGGAATCCGGTTAAAATTGTGGGAGAAGAAGCATTTTGAAAATTGGCCCCTTATGGTTTTTAAATGCCCCCAATTAGCTAATTATCCCCCGTGTAACGAGGGGATGTAGCTTTTAGCTTGTCCGTCTGTCTGTCCGCTTTCTATCTCCGAAAGTATTTAGCTGTTTCCTTTGGCATACGGTTAGAACGTATATTGAAGGTGTGCCACGTTGTTACTTTTGAAATCGGCCAAAAATTTTCAAAAATACGACTTGTCAAAAATGGCTGGTTCCAGGAAGTTTGCTAGCACGGAGAAAGGCTTTGTCTAGACGAGATCTCAAAAACTATTTGAACCAGCGTTCTGAAATTTTATGCAGTGAATATATATATATTGTAGATGTGCAACGTTGTATTATTTTTGAACTCGGCCACAAGTTGTTAAAATACAACTTGTCAAAAATGGCTGTTTTCGGGAAATTTGTTTGCACGGTGATAGATTTTGTCTATTCGATCAAAGGTTCTGAAATTTTATGCAGTGAAAATATATACTGTAGATGTACAACGTTGTATTGTTTTTGAAATCGGCCAAAAGTTGTTGAAATACGACTTGTGAAAAATGGCTGTTTTCCGGAAATTTGTTGGCACGAAGATAGATTTTGTCTAGAGGAGTTCTCCAAAACTGTTCGATCCAGCGTTCTAGAATTTTATGCAGTGAAAATATATATATTGTAGATGTGCAACGTAGTATTATTTTTGAAATCGGCCAAAATTGTTAAGAATACGACTTCTTAAAAATATATATTTTTTATGAAAACCTGTTTGCCCGGAAATAGATTTTGTCCAAACGCGTTCTGCGAAACTATTCGATCTAGCGTTCTGAATTTTTTGCGGTGAAAATATATATATTGTAGATGTGCAACGGTGTCTTATTATATGTCTCCCCCTTAGGGAGACATATATAGCATTTGGTGTGTCCGTCCGTCCGTCCGTTCGTCTGTCGAGCCGTCCGTCCGTCTGTCCGCAGTGAGGTCTTATGAAATTAATGAGTCGATTTTTCTCAAAACATACATACATATTGGGGTACATGTCTAGATGATCCCCATGTTATTTTTTGCGTTTCTTCAAAAATTCTGTTTTTGGCAAATTTTTGAACATGGGGGGGGGGGGGGGGGGAGGCTTCGTGCATTTTTTTTTTTCATTTGGCAGGCTATTTCTCCAAAACAGTTCGTTGGATAAAGCTCAGGTGTCGCAAGAAGAACACACATGTAGCGCAAATGTATAGTTCCAAGTTTTTCTTCATTTCCGCTGAAAATGTATTTTTTGGCAAATTTTTATTTTTATTTTTGGTTTTTAACTTTTTTGGGTCATATTGTTGCGATATCTCCGAAACAGTTTCTTGGATTAGGCTGAAACGTGGCAAGAACAACACACATAAAATGCAAATGTTTACTTCGAAGTTTTTCTTCATTTCCGCTGAAAATGTATTTTTGGCGAATTTAAAAATTTTTGATTTTGAACTTTTTTGGCCATATTATTGCGATATCTCCGAAACAGTTTGTTGGATTAGGCTGAAACGTGGCAAGAAGAACCCACATATAGTGCAAATGTTTACTGCGAAGTTTTTCTTCATTTCCATTGAAAATGTAGTTTTGTTGATTTTTTTTAATTTTTGATTTTGAACTTTTTTGGCCATATTATTGCGATATCTCCGAAACAGTTTGTTCCGTTAGGCTGGAACATGGCAAGAAGAACCCATATGTAGTGGAAATGTTTACTGCAATTTTTTCAATTTTTGGGGCTCGCCAATGTTGTACTTTTAAGCAAGGAATTTTTTCCACGTGACTGATTGGGGGCGGGGAGATATATCCGTTTTTAGCCCAGCTTACGTTACACGTAAGCTGGGGTATTCCTATCGGTTTGCGCGTGGCGTCCGTTAGTTAGTTAGTTGTTTATTTAGTAAACTTTGGTTCAAAATGCATCTCCTCCTACAATTTTACTCCGATGTCATTTATTTTTGGTATGAGGCATCCCTAAGGGGTCATGCATACGGCTTGTGCTTTTTTAGTCGATCGGGTTATTTTTGAATTTTGGGGGAATTTTTGAAGAAAAAAAATTAAAATGTATCTCCTCCTACATTTTTTATCCGATTTCATTTATTTTTGGTGTGACGCACCTCTAAAGGGTCACGCATACGGCTTGTGCTTTTTTAGTCGATCGAATAATTTTTGCATTATTGGGGAATTTTTTAAGCAAAAATTTCGAAAATAATTCAAAATGCATCTACTCCTACAATTTTGATTCGATGTCATTTATTTTTGGTGTGATGAATCCCTAAGCGGTCTTGCATAGGCTTGTGCTTTTTTAGTCGATCGGGTTATTTTTGAATTTTTGAAGAAAATTTTTTAAACTGTATCTCCTCCTTCATTTCTGATCCGATGTCATTTATTTTTGGTATGAGGCACCACTAAAGGATCATGCATACGGTTTGTGCTTTTTTAGTCGATCGGACAATTTTTGTTTTTTGGGGGAATTTTTTAAGCAAAAATTTTGAGCATAATTCAAAATGCATCTACTCCCAACAATTTTGATTCGATGTCATTTATTTTTGGTGTGAGTCATCCCTAAGCGATCATACATATGGCTTGTGCTTTTTTAGTCGATCGGGTGATTTTTGAAATTTTGGGGAATTTTGTAAGAAAAATGTCTAAACTGTATCTCCTTCATTTCTGATCCGATATCATTTATTTTTGGTATGAGGCACCACTAAAAGATCGTGCATAGGTTTGTGCGTTTTCAGTCGATCGGACCATTTTTGAGTGAATTGGAAAACTTTTGATTTTTTTTTTCGGAATTTTTGAAAAAGAAAAGAATCTCCTCCTACAGCGCATAAACGTAAGTTAAATGAACATGCGCAGTAGTCAGATTTAACAACCGCGCATCGACACAAGTTAAATAAACTTGCGTAATGGTCCAAAATTAGCACCGCGCATCGATGCAAGTTAAATAAACTTGCATGTCCTTCTTTTACCTTGACCCAATTCCAGTGTGATCGCAATTCGAGTCGAGTTGGGGGTTGCGATGCGGGATTGTTTAACTTAACAATGTATCACTCAAACAAAAACTTGGATACGTATTTAATTTCTTACTTTTTCTGTTATCGGTTCTCATTCAATATACAGGGTATCGCTCCCCAAACCCCCCCTCCCTACAACCCCCCCCCCCCAACACAACCCCCACACCCCCTCCTGCTATCAGTACTCAGATCGGAAATGCCCTGCAAATAACAGATGTCACAAGCATTTAAGGCCAGGTAAAAACGTAACATTGTTTCTCATTCCATGACTGATATGCTACATGATGGGCCTAAAAATTCGAGTAAAACAAGACATCGGCTGGCCTGATGCACAAAAGTTGACACTATGCTGTGGGCATTGACACTATACTGTAGGCACTGACACTATACTGTAGGCATTGACACTATACTGCAGGCACTGACACTATACTGTAGGCACTGACACTATGCTGTATTCACTGAAACTATACTGTAGGCACTGACACTATGCTGTGGGCACTGGCACTATACTGTAGGCACTGACACTATACTGCAGCCACTGATACTATACTGCAGGCACTGACACTATACTGTAGGCACTGACACTATACTGCAGGCACTGATACTATACTGTAGGCACTGACACTATACTGCAGCCACTGATACTATACTGCAGGCACTGACACTATACTGTAGGCACTGACACTATACTGCAGGCACTGATACTATACTGTAGGCACTGACACTATACTGCAGGCACTGACACTATACTGTAGGCACTGACACTATACTGTGGGCAGAACAATATGTAACACTCTATAATTAAAATAAGAATGTGTCGAGTAGATAACTGAATCTATTCCGGAAGAAATGAACCCAGGCTGACGAGTGCGCTGCCACGATCACTCGATACATTTCCGTGAGATTAACCACTGTTATAACAAGACTGTCCGTGGCCAATGCTTCAGCTCACGAATGATGACGTCAGCATCTATGACATAGACATATAACCACTGTTATAAAAAAAAAACGATATTAAAATAACTATGATGTAAGAGATATGTGATACAAGGTATTATTCTATATTTTAGCATATTTTTGCAAAACAACTATTCTCGCAATGCGCTGTATTTTATATACATAAAACCATTTTTCTTTCTGGACTAATTTTACGTGCGGAATTGCGAATTTTACACGGGGTTACAATTTTGTACGGGCTTACAATTTTACGCGGGGTTACAGTGTTATACGGGGTTACAATTTTATATGGGGTTACAATTTTATACGGGTTTACGACTTTATCACAAAACAATAACAAGCTCAAAATTGGTGATGAAAATAACTCAAATTACATCACGCACCGAGTGGACAAGGCACTCCCGTAAAGAGGAATGATAACACCGAGTGGACAAGGCACTCCCGTAAAGAGGAATGATAACACCGAGTGGACAAGGCACTCCCGTAAAGAGGAATGATAACACCGAGTGGACAAGGCACTCCCGTAAAGAGGAATGATAACACCGAGTGGACAAGGCACTCCCGTATTGAGGAATGATAAGTAAATACTTTATGTTCTCTAAGTGCGTACGTAACGTCAGAGGTATAAGCCAACGTGACGGGAACTAAGGCTATGTGACTAAACCTTTTTGTTTTGCGTGATGAAAGTTACCATGTAACACGCAGGCGACGCCACAGTACAGGGGAGTATTCGAGAGGTAAAAGGAGTATATTTAGTGTTCTAATACCGATAGATCATGGGGGCTGGTGTGCTTTGTATTGGATTCGGACACATGTCGAAGGCCAGTGAACCCATCGCAGCGCGAATCCAATACAAAGCACCCAGCCTCAGGATCTATCCCTGTAATAGAACTATAGCTAAATACCCTGAAAATGGAACACATTTTACTGTTTTGGCCCTGACAGTTTTGCTTGTCAAAACCCTTGCTGCCTACCTCGTAAATCTTAAAGAGAAACGTACAAACCAACCAACAAGAAAGATGCTTCTATTTGTGAAACACCCATATATAAGAATGTTTCAAACAAAATAATATTAGGATATATGTAGTCACCGTTAATTTTTATATCACCGAATAATCCATTTTAGGAGTTTGAATGTCCGATTTTCTTTTTCTGAAATAAAAACCTCAGTTTGTGAATGACAACACTAATTTCATACTTGCTTCAGGCAATCTTATTGCAATTAATCTCAGCGTTTGAACTACCGCATATAAACTGGCAATCTTTTTTTTTTTTTTTTGCAATTAGACACATTTGCTGTAAACCAAAGTGTGTTATCAGGGCTTTAAGTTAACGTTGTTAAACACGTTGGGTCTTGTTGGTCAGGCAGGTTAAGAGGTGTGCCTGCCTGACCACCAAACCCCTCGATTATTTCAAGCCCTGTCCAACACACACACACACTTTCACACACAATTTTTAATCTGCTGAAAAACAGCCCAAAATGAAATTATTTCAAACAAATTTACGATTGAACTAGACCCATGTTCAATACCTTATACAGACCATATCGCGTATTCTAATACTGGTTAATCTAATAAACCAGCTAATTTTAATAAATTTTCGAATTCCCTATTCCTCTACATAGCCACTAATGGTTAATATCACCGGTTAATCTAATATCCCTTATTATAATACACCGGCTATTTTAATACAAAATCGGGGAAAAATATGGGTTCAGCACCAGCTATTCTAATAAACACGGTCATACAGTTGCCCTTATCGTATGCGACTGGAACATGCAATTAGTTTAGAACAATAAGATATTACGTTGCTGCTTATCAGAAGCTCTTGTTTAAATGCTACCGCAGCGTGTCAAATTCTGTGTCTGTACGATCAATTTACTCCTTAGCTTGATGGCGAAACTGTCTTTCTTAACCATTGGCTGCATGGCACGATATAATATTTGCCTTGTTGCATATGTGGCGTTCCAAATAAAAAAGATGGCGTTTATGGTCCAATTACATTCGGACCAGTACGTGAATACGTAATATTTTAAATACTCAAAGCTATTGCTGTCCACTTTAACGAGAAGTGATTATACTATGCACCACGATCTCAACAGCTGTCCACTTTAACGAGAAGTGATCATACTATGCACTACGACCTCAACAGCTGTCCCCTTTAACGAGAAGTGATCATACTATGCACCACGATCTCAACAGCTGTCTACTTTAACGAGAAGTGATTATATTATGCATCACGGTTTCGACAGCTGTCTACTTTAACGAGAAGTGATTATACTATGCATCACTATCTCGACAGCTGTCCACTTTAACGACAAGTGCATAAACTATGCATCACTATCTCGACAGCTGTCCACTTCAGCATTTTACAGTGTTGAATCGCACGTTTTCGAGATGTACATAAAGTTAGTCATATTAAAGGAGGTCGCCCCCTATAGCTGTCCACACTAAGTCTCAAGATTTCAAAAGCACTCTATCGAGATACATACAAAATTAAAAATTTTAGACCAGACTTGTTTATGGTCCAAAAATATTAAGACGCCTCGATTTGGTTTAGGGTCCAAAAATTGGACCACGCGAATTTGCTTATCGTCCAAAAAATAGGACCACACGAATTGATTTAGGGTCAAAAATTAAGACCACGCGAATTGGTTTAGGGTCCAAAAATAAGACCACACGACTTTGTCAGGCTGGTATGGCCACATCAGGGGGTGGAGGGGGACCCCCTATAGGTTCCCAGCTAAGTCTTTAAGGAGTTTTATCGGGACACGTGTACCACAAGGCCAGTCGTCGGGCTGGTATAGTCACATCATTGTGGGCAGTCGTCGGGCTGGTATAGTCACATCACTGAGGGCAGTCGTCGGTCTGGTGTAGTCACATCACTGAGGGCAGTCGTCGGTCTGGTGTAGTCACATCACTGAGGGCAGTCGTCGGGCTGGTATAGTCACATGACTGAGGGCAGTCGTCGGGCTGGTATAGTCACATCACTGAGGGCAGTCGTCGGGCTGGTGTAGTTACATGACTGAGGGCAGTCGTCGGGCTGGTATAGTCACATCACTGAGGGCAGTCGTCGGTCTGGTGTAGTCACATCACTGAGGGCAGTCGTCGGGCTGGTATAGTCACATCACTGAGGGCAGTCGTCGGTCTGGTGTAGTCACATCACTGAGGGCAGTCGTCGGTCTGGTGTAGTCACATCACTGAGGGCAGTCGTCGGTCTGGTATAGTCACATCACTGAGGGCAGTCGTCGGTCTGGCGTAGTCACATCACTGAGGGCAGTCGTCGGGGTGGTATAGTCACATCACTGAGGGCAGTCGTCGGTCTGGCGTAGTCACATCATTGAGGGCAGTCGTCGGGCTGGTATAGTCACATCACTGAGGGCAGTCGTCGGTCTGGTGTAGTCACATCACTGAAGGCAGTCGTCGGTCTGGTGTAGTCACATCACTGAGGGCAGTCGTCGGTCTGGCGTAGTCACATCACTGAGGGCAGTCGTCGGGCTGGTATAGTCACAACACTGAGGGCAGTCGTCGGTCTGGTGTAGTCACATCACTGAGGGCAGTCGTCGTTCTGGTGTAGTCACATCACTGAAGGCAGTCGTCGGGCTGGTGTAGTCACATCACTGAGGGCAGTCGTCGGTCTGGTGTAGTAACATCACTGAGGGCAGTCGTCGGTCTGGCGTAGTCACATCACTGAGGGTAGTCGTCGGGCTGGTATAGTCACATCACTGAGGGCAGTCGTCGGTCTGGTGTAGTCACATCACTGAGGGCAGTCGTCGGTCTGGTGTAGTCACATCACTGAGGGCAGTCGTCGGACTGGTGTGGTCACATCACTGTGGGCAGTCGTTGGGCTGGTGTAGTCATATCACTGAGAGCAGTCGTCGGGCTGGTGTAGTCACATCACTGTGGGCAGTCGTCGGGCTGGTGTAGTCACATCACTGAGGGCAGTCGTCGGGCTGGTGTAGTCACATCACTGAGGGCAGTCGTCGGGCTAGTGTAGTCACATCATTGAGGGCAGTCGTCGGGCTGGTATAGTCACATCATTGTGGGCAGTCGTCGGGCTGGTGTAGTCACATCACTGAGGGCAGTCGTCGGACTGGTGTAGTCACATTACTGAGAGCAGTCGTCGGGCTGGTGTAGTCACATCACTGAGGGCAGTCGTCGGACTGGTATAGTCACATCACTGTGGGCAGTCGTCGGGCTGGTGTAGTCACATCACTGAGGGCAGTCGTCGGGCTGGTGTAGTCACATGACTGAGGGCAGTCGTCGGGCTGGTGTAGTCACATGACTGAGGGCAGTCGTCGGGCTGGTGTAGTCACATCACTGAGGGCAGTCGTCGGTCTGGTGTAGTCACATCACTGAGGGCAGTCGTCGGGCTGGTGTAGTCACATGACTGAGGGCAGTCGTCGGGCTGGTGTAGTCACATGACTGACGGCAGTCGTCGGACTGGTGTAGTCACATCACTGAGGGCAGTCGTCGGGCTAGTGTAGTCACATCACTGTGGACAGTCGTCGGTCTGGTGTAGTCACATCACTGAGGGCAGTCGTCGGGCTGGTGTAGTCACATCACTGTGGACAGTCGTCGGTCTGGTGTAGTCACATCACTGAGGGCAGTCGTCGGGCTGGTGTAGTCACATCACTGAAGGCAGCCGTCGGGCTGGTGTAGTCACATCACATAGGGCAACCGTCGGGCTGGTGTAGTCACATCACTGAAGGCAGTCCTCGGGCTGGTGTAGTCACATCACTGAGGGCAGTCGTCGGTCTGGTGTAGTCACATCGCTGAGGGCAGTCGTCGGGCTGGTATAGTCACATCATTGAGGGCAGTCGTCGGGCTGGTGTAGTCACATCACTGAGGGCAGTCGTCGGGCTGGTATAGTCACATCATTGAGGGCAGTCGTCGGGCTGGTGTAGTCACATCACTGAGGGCAGTCGTCGGTCTGGTATAGTCACATCACTGAGGGCAGTCCTCGGGCTGGTGTAGTCACATCACTGAGGGCAGTCGTCGGTCTGGTGTAGTCACATCACTGAGGGCAGTCGTCGGTCTTGTGTAGTCACATCACCGACGGCAGCCGTCGACGCCATGCAGGCCTTCTTTTTGAAATGCTTCTCTTCCTACATTTTTCATCAGATTACGTTCTTCCAAAAGTTTGCTGGGATTTTTCACATATTTGGAATGAATATAGTGGACCTTTTATGGGGTGATCTTTTATTATTATAATATATATATATATATATATATATATATATATATATATATATATATATATATATATATATATATATATATATATATATAGTTCTTCTAAACATTTTTTTGGGCTGATCGCGTGGTTGAACGTAAACGCGAGATTTTGAAACTGACGAAGTAACACCATGTAACGCCATGTAACGCGAATGGCCATAACAAAAACTTCTATTGTGAGTTAATTTGCTTTAAATCCAACCAAAAAAGTATCGGATTAACGCTGGGAATCCCACGCTATGCGTGTGGTTTTAAAAACAGGTACTTCTGTAAGCTCGTATGCTTTACAGGTAACTGACCACGTGGCAAATTGACGTCAATTTTGTCTGTGACGTGTCGCACTTCGATGGCGACGTCATCCATGATTTCGGCCACGTGACGCTTTCCCGCGTACTCGCGCATTAGGCGATCGAGAATCCGGACATACTGTGATCCGGTGTGCGGCTGCCGGATAGCTAGCTCCCCAGGCATAGTCGCCCAGCTCACGAGAAAGTCGCGCTCTGATTGGATGAATCTGGCCGCACCTTCCATCGCGTCGGCCATCTTGGAGGTGTAAATTTCTTTAAACGGGGCCTCTTGACATTCCACATACATAAAGGAAGGGCTGTCAGCCTCGTTCTGATCTAGATTTATTGGGTAAACAATGAGTTGCTTAGGAGAAGTGTCACTGCTATCAACAGCACAGCAGACGTCCGCGTCCGCGCCATGTAGGCCAGACAGCTGCAGGCAGGGACTCGGTGTGCTTGCCATGGCTGACAGTGGCCTCGTGACAGCGTTGTCAATGACGTCAGATTGCTCGAAATAGAATGCTGTAAATGTATAAACTATATGTTAATTCCTTATGTGTGTGTAGAATTATTCCATATACACAAGACATTATACGCTAAACCAACTGGCGGACAGAAAGTCGTCGATTCTAATCACATTTGAAAACCAAGACCGGTTAGTAACTGTTATTATTATTACTATTATTGTTGTCATTAATTACTTTATAATTTCGCGATCACAGATCACGAGAAACCAGGGTATTTTTTTTCTAATTTTTTTTCTTCAAGAATAGAACATCTAAAAAACTTGAAAAGTGTGGTGTTGCCTGTCTTGGGCAAGGATCTAATAATCAAGTTAAGGGGGGGGGGGAGAAGCGGGTAAAAGCTGCTTGAATTTACTGAAATTACTATATTCACTGTAACTAAACAGTAACTCGAAAACATAAAATGCACATGGCATGTGAATATTTCACCCTAAAATACCACTCACGAAAGTCGGGGCAAGACTGACTGCCTTGAGGATAGAGTCGGCAACTCTGAAAGAAGAACAATTTGGGCTTGTCAATTAAGCCTGGGCATTTGGTTGAGCTGAATCTGCCCACGATGTCCTGATACACATCCAGCAGCCCGTTGTCTACGGTATGAATTCGCCCCATTTCTCCGTGTGCGAGGAAACAGCAGACGAAACAGCTCGTCTTGCTGTGGTCTATATTCGCGTAGTCCTCCAGAGTTTTTAATATCTGCCCCCTTCTGTAATCCTTGCAGGTTATCACCTCAAAGCCGAGAAACTCCCACAGTTTCACAAGCTTTTCTATGAAATAAAACACAAATATTATTGTATTGTAGCATGCCATAACCACTAATTGTCACGAAAAATTTATCAAAACTTTGGAATGTTTTCCATCTGCCTCCTCCCCGCCTAATTATTTCAAGGCTAAATTTTTTTTCAGCGGTCAATAATTTCACAGGTCGCTATCTACTGCCAACAACTTGGGTCCTGACATAACACTGAAACTTTTATTAAAAAAATTGTTTTAAATGCACTGGCTCTGAAACTGTTGGTCAAATCGATTGTAATTCATACCTGAATGTTATTCAACTATTCTATCATGTTGTGACTCCTTTTGGTTGTCAGATTTGTCGGAATGAGAATACTTGAACATTTACAATGCTAAGACTCTAAGATTTTTGCTCGAACTATTTTGAAGTTTAATTTGACTGTTTCCTGAATTGTTCAAAAGCATCCCATTGCATCTTTCGTTGAAATACTTACTGCTGTGTCGGCTGCTGTCAATGTGCTAGGCGTTCTAGTTCTAGTTTTAAACAAAGTGGAACAAATACCACCACCTTTTCGATGCCCTTGACAAGTGATGCTCAAATAGAAAATTTTATATTAACAAGTAGAATTAGGCATTTACAGGCATCCATCCATAAAACAAGTGTTCGGCTTTGTGTTATCATGTTGGCAAGAAATTGCAGGTGAAAATCCAAGATGGCGGCCAGTGTGACCTTGAAATTGGATCATGATCAAAATAACGTGCACCTACCTACTATGATTGACCACCCATATACAACATATCATAGGATATCAGGGTGGAAGTAATAGCCGGCAATGGATGGACGGCTAGCCAGACGGACAAAGGGGTGATAAGAAAAACTACTACTATGAGGTCCAGTTGGAAACTTTTTTTATTTCTTTTTCAACTTACCTCTATCTAAATCTGACCAGTGTCTTTTCTGAACGCGTTCTTCATACTCAACATTTTCAAATACCAGTGCTATGCGTTTGGTACCATCTATCATTTCGTATGTCCTCTCCGTGGGATATGTCATTTCATACACCAAAGGAACTGAAAACAAATCAGAGTTTATCTACTCCAAATCTTTCACGAGTTTCGGTCAAGTGCAAGTCTTTTTGTGATGGATAACTAAAAAACTCAACGGGCTTCAATTTTTGAACTTCTTAGCATTCGACTGGCTGCGCGAACTTGAGCGACAACCATAATACCCAGGTTTATCACCCCGAGCCTGATTGGAACTCAGGACCTTTAGGTTCCCAGACCAAAGCGCTAACTCCCTGGGTTAACTGTCATCCACAAGCGCGCATCTTCCTGTCTCAAATTTGTTACACCTTTGGCGAGAAAAGACCTCGGGTACTAAAATCAGAAAATTGAAAATCTCGCCAGGGAGGCGGTTTCATTAATTAAAGAGTGACAAAACATGCCTTTCTTAATACATCGTAACATATTCTGGGTGGCATGTTTCAACAAGAATGTGCCAAATGTGTAGAAACTGTGCAAAATTGTGGCAAAAATACAAGCTGTGTGGAGGATTACACAGGCAACAATCCTACCAATGCCAAAACATGCATTACGATGCACTTTTTTTTTGGATATTAGGTTTATACGGACTGCGGTTTTGTCACCACCTTTCGTACATTAAGTCATCTTGCAATTTAATTACTTAGCATAATTAACAAATGAACTAAGAGAAAAGGGGTAGAATCAGAAGATAAACTGAATTTCTTCAATGGGTATAACTTTGCAGAGAAAAAATATAATTTAACAGGTTTACCTGTGTTTACAACCTTCGGATCTAAACTATGTGGGCTGCCGCAAATCGCCGTTGGAATTTCTTGTGATAATCGAAACTTCAACGCATAATCTAATGGCACAAAACGAGAATTAATAGAACTGCGATGAGTTGTCACCAAGGGTTCTAAACTGTGTGGACTTCCTGGTATCGGAGCTGCTAGTGACTGTTTAGAGTGGCGTGAAGACAGCTCCTCAACGCGGGGATGCGATGGCCGCATTGAAAAATTGTCAGCCTGCAGAGTTTCATTTTCGCAAAGAAAATTCCAGTTAAAATGGCTACAAGTCGGTTTCGTCCACTCTTTATACCCCAGGTAGTCGTTCTCGGATACTTCGTACCTCGCCTTTTTTCGTCTCAGGACGGGGAGATCGGGTAAAAACTCCCATGATATCAAAAATCTCGTTGGGTTGGACAACAGAGCTTCGCGTAAGGTGTTCATATCTGTGTCCACTTCGCTATAAGGTGCATTATTTCGCACATATATTGCCTTTGCTTCATGGTGTGCATTATCTGTCGGCTTCGTGTTACCGCCACCTTTTTCTGGATTTAACTCCAAGGTAATCGTTTCTTGTGCCAAATCTTGTAGCGCGGGATTATGAAGAATGCTTCTATCAGAGGCCGAAGCCATTATACAGTACTAGAAGTCATAGCTCCAAGAAGCGGTACGCTGCAAAGTTTTCTGACAGAGCGATACACGATGTTATACAAATAAGAGCTGACTCGGAGCTATAGCAGTCACTCACCGCAGCTCAGAGAGGCCACTCAGGACTACATAGAACTACATGGTAGATTCGTCGGTTTTTCCTCCGAATTGGAAAAGGCTAATCTTGCCATAGAAGAAGACGTAAATCTTTTAACTGAAGGAAACTGAAGTTGTTTACAGCTAAAATTACTGGGGATTCCACCGGCTGGGGATTCCCTGTTTCGGTTTGACTGTATGGAGACTGCATTACAGACTGTATGGAGATTGGTAAAATAGCGCTGTTATAAAACAGCTGACCTCTGACCGAATCGCCGTAGAGGTTGGCTATTGTACAACAACGTCTGTTATGTGCAAACAGCAAACACAGAGCGGGTGGATATTTCTAAAAGTGCCGGGAGTTTCCGAAAAGAAACCCCACCCATCTAAAAGCCCCGGGGCTCTTATTAGGAAACTGTTTCCCAATAGAAGCCCCAGGGCTTCTATTTGGAGTTAAAGACCTGAAAAAAATCGTTTCCCAATAAAAGCCCCGCCCCCTCCTTCCTTGCAAATCTTTTTACAACTGGTGTTTACTCGCAATGCAGACACGGTGCACTGAATCCATTGACGTGAGGCAAACCCCCTAGACAGGTTCTGCTTAATCCTGTGCTTCGCACAAGGCAACCCCCCACTCCAACTTTAACTCCGGAATATTATAGGTAGCGGAAATATAATGAGGTGAGTAACTGTCATTGTTATTTTTATGCGGATATCCGCAGCATGTAGCGCTTTAATAAGATTAATGGTAAATTTTCTCTTTTTCCAATAAAAACGTATCGACACTCCCCACCCCATCTAAAAAATAGAAAATACGAAACTCTTTCCTAATAGAAGCCCCGGAGCTTCTATTTGGTTTCTAAATGGATGCCTGAATTTGTCCAGTTTCCAAATAGAAGCCCTGGCGTTTTTCGGAAACCCCTGGTTGTTCTTATCTTCTATGAGCATTAGAAAGATATCGCGATAAAACTGTTGCTGTCAGCAATATTTAAATATATCCCTTAATATATCCAAATTATTTAGACGCCTCTAACTAAACAAGATGCCTGGTTAATAATAACCATTTCTGCTGAAAAGTCCTGAGAAAATTTTAGTTCGACCTGGAAATTCAAGCAATTTTTTCACCCTCTTTCAACCGTAAGGAATCTGTTTTTTTTTTGTCTGTATTTTATGAAAGCAGAGAAGACGGATATTTTACAAAGCAGCTTCACTCATTTATGGGTACTATTTTGTGGAATACCCAGTGGACCAGGGATTAAAAAGCTGTTATGCACCGGCCAAACCGCCGAAGTGGTTAGCTGTTGAACAACAACTGGAAACCGTAATCATAAAAATGTAGACTGGTAAGCGCCGCTAATAAGTGCATGTGGGGACCATTTTATTTGTAATGACGTATGTGCACGAATATTGGAAGACCTAAAATAGATATGTAAGAACACTGGATTACATCGATGATGTAGAGTTTATTAAGGTTTACAATAATAGCACATGGAAACTTGCAACACAATTTGTTTTCTATCTGAAAAATTACGAAGTACTTTATCACCAGTTTATTTCTACCCCGTTTTATTAGGAAATTCAGAATTATAGAAAATTTTGGTTATTGGACCAAGCCAGAAAACAATTCCAACATCCAGAACGCGATCTCACAGTATAAAATGATGAAATTTGTTCTCTTGCAGACCTTACCTCGGTCGGTATAGTTGTATCTTTATAGTTGTACTCTTTTGCAGAACTTTTGCAAAATGCTGTAGACCTAGCTTTACCAAAATTCTCGTGTCGCATAAAAATAGAATTGCCGAATTGTGAGCTCAACATTTCATGAAACATTTTACGCTGAAAAATTTTTTAGTTCATTTTGTATTTCCGGGTCAATCGTTGTTATTTTTAAATATTATATATCGGGCCGGTCGGTCGTTTTTTTGCATGCGAAATTTTACTAGACCCGACCGGGTTACTTCTGTGCAATTTGCCGTCGAGGAAACTCAAAACAAGGTTATTTTTGCCTTGCTTAAACTTATTGTTTGTTTGGTGTGCATTTGGTGATCTAATTCAGGAAATAGTTGGCAGATAATAAAACAGTCTGTCGAGGGTTTAATGCAATACAAAGGATGTAATAACTCGTTTTAAATAAATTAGCAAAATAAAAGAAATGTCCACGAGAATTGTCCTCTCCGAGATAAATAAATTAAAAAAATCGCGGGATAACATACAAATCGGTAGACCGGAATGGTTCGTGTGCAAAAAAAAAATGTGGACGTGGAAGAAGTATAGATATTAAAAAATCGTTATGACCTGCAAAATTAAACAGTCAACAGCCTCTTAGATGAACCATCCTCGAGAGTGTGTTTTTTCGTAATCGGTTTTTATTTCCAATTTTCAAAAATGCTAACATGTTCATTTCTTTTGTTGGGTAAATTGGGCGATAATTAGTGATTTTGTACAAGGTTCGCAACTTAATAGATGAATGTTCTATGCTCACAATTTACAACTCTCTATTTTTACCATATCTTAGTTAATGTTGTGAAATTTGGGGCAACAGCTATGAAACTAAACTTAGATGTTTATATTTGAAACAAAAGAGAGCTATAAGAATTATCAACAATGTCGATTATTACTGCCTACGAGGGGGAGGAGAACGAATGGTTACAGTAGATCCAAATTGGTTAAATGAAAAAGAATATCTTCTGTGGTTCAAAGCAAATTTATTTTGTCAAATACCACACAATGATGTATATTTAATTCGATAGGGTTGCAAAACTTTCGGCAGGCTTATTTAGCGGAGTTGGAATTTAGCATTTTGTTGTCACCAATTACGATCTACTCTAACCAATTCTATCTCCTCTCCCTCGTATACAAATGGCCTTTTCATTGAATGTAATGTAATCAAATTCTTCGAACTTGTAAAACTGAAATCTGCGTGCATAATGTATAAAGCGTATCACAATGCTCTACCGTTGAATGTTCAAACATTGTTCTAAGTAGGGAATTGTACTGACTCATATTGTACAAGACAGCAAAATAAGTTTAAAACAAATCTTTTAAGAACAACTATGAAAGCAAATTGCTTAAGTATCTGAGGTGTTAAAATCTGGAATGAGTTACCAGAAAACATACGATCTTGTGTCAGCACTAATGCATTTAAAACTTCAGTCCAATAGTATTATATTAACTCGTACAAAAGTATTTAATTTATGAAACAGTATTGAAAATTTTCAGGTGTTATTGCTAGTTGTCTAGGATTTAATATAGTTTTTATCTCTAACCAGACCATCAATGTGTTTTGACCTTATGTTTTAATTCCTGCTTCTCACGCGTTGTTTCATAATGAGAGATCATGTGTTACAACAGCATGGGAGGGAGAACATGTAAAATTGTACGTTAATTCATTCTCTGTACCTCTTGATGCTATAGTATGGTTCAACATTATCAACAGGCTTGCTCTCGAATAAGTTTTAAATTCCAGCTAAGCCTTTCTGGTCTTATAATGTAATATACTCATTTAGAATTTCTACTGTTAGTGGTACTGCATATGCATCAAAAAGGTTAACTTTGTTTGTATACTATGTTTATGGCTAGAATAAATAAATAAAAAATAAAATAAATAAAATAATACAGGTTTTAAGGCCCATTGTTTCGGCAGTGACAAGAAAGCTCTTCCTTATCCGGGAGATTAGGTCATCGGTTATAAAAATCTTTAGACCTTGATGTATTTCGAAACACTATGATCGTTTATGGTTCCTCTGCATTGCAATTTGATGACGTACAAACCCTTTTCTGGACAAATGCATCATTCTCGTTTTCTTCCGTCTACGAGGGGGAGGAGATAGAATTGGCTAGAGTAGATCGTAATTTGTGACAACAAAATGCTAAATTCAAACTCCACTAAATAAGCCAGCTGCAAGTTTTGGAACCCTATCGACTTAAATATACATAATTTTGTGATATTTGACAAAATAAATTTGTTTTGAACGACGGAAGATGTTCTTTTTCATTTCACCAATTTGGATCTACTGTAACCATTCGTTCTGCTCCCCCTCGTAGCTCCGAGTCAGCTCTGACTTGTATAACATCCTATATCTCTCTGTAAGAGCTAGGAAGCCTTCCATTGTTCAACTAACACGGGTCAACTTCATATGTTCTGAGGCACGAATCCTGCATACCAGTCCCTATTATTCCAACATTTACAGAAAATTCATGCACAATATACCGTTTTTGTAAAACAGGCACAATTTTTAGTGGGCTGTAATCTTTTATTTGTTCATAAAAGTGCAGAAAAGTTAGCTTCCGCACCCACATTTCAAATGTTTGTTTAAATTCCGGCCTTTTGTACATCCCCAATATTTGACTTCTTATTTTTCACGTTCTTTTTGAAATATCAATTCAGAATTTTTTTGGTGGATAATTGCAAAAGGTATTGTTACTTTTTGACGTGATAAACTATGCTCCCTGTGTGCAAACAAATGTCAGTTATTGCGGGAGATTTGTAGTTGTTTCCGTATTATTTGCTTTTAAAGAAAGCGTAATACAAGAGTTGTACATCATTACCGTTGTACTTTGAGGGCCGTTAGCAATTGCCAGTAAAGACTTGTGTGTCGTTGAATCTCGCACAAAGTAGCCACCGAGGTGCCTCAGAGCAAGCACAGTTGACTTCCATATCGTTATATAGCGAACATTTGAAGCAGTGCGTGGAAACTTTGTAGAGTACCGCCTCTTGGAGCTAACCAACCGGGTAAAAAATGTCAGAACTATCACAATTTAATCCCAATTGAAAACAGTTACATTAAACTTTTCGAAAACCTTAAAAAAAACATAGAAAATAAGATGTGGGTTGCCAAAAAAAAGGATTGGTCTTCGATGCAAAGAAATTTGAGATAAAATATTACTTCGACCAAGAAACTGTAGACTTATCGTGACTTATAGCAAGAATGCCAGGACGAATTCTGTCTCTCACAAGAGCGGATCAACCAATCAGTTGTGAGGATTTTTCCTTACAGCAGAATTGGGGACAGAAGCTATTTTTTTGTCACTTTTTTTTTTTTTTTGCAAATATCCGAGCAAATTTCTCGTATATAAAGGATTAACAAAAAGCCTTTTCAGTAATTGCTTTCCACAGACGCTCCTCTTTCAGATTTGTCAAGATGCCTTCAAATTTTGTCTCGGTTACAGAAAAAAGCAGTTTTTGCAGTTGTATAAGATAATGAAACATACTCCAATTATCGCTAATTTTGCTCCCTGTTCCGGTTTGGCATTTGAATCTTGCCAGTTGCGATGTGCTGTTAAGTTTCATGTTTCTCCTCTTCTATACATTATGATTATCGACGTGCTTTTCTTTTTGGCCACTTGTGGGGAATTTGTTGTCTGTCATATGTGTGTGTGTAAACAATTTTTTAAAGGGTTGAAATTTGACATGGATGTTTCTTTCAAGGTCCTGAATCAAGCTAGTGTTGTTTTGGGGTCTGATATTTACCAAAACGGGTAAAATTGCAAAAAAAAAAAAAAAACACAATGTGTTACTTTACAAGTCGCTTGACCACTTGCGTCGATAGCTCACTCGGTAAGATGTTGGGCTGATTAATTACAAGCGCGCAGGTCGAAGCCCCGCTGCGTTGTCACCTATGAAGGAAGTGGTTGTAAGGCTCTAGCCCAAGTGAGGAATCGATTTTTTTGTATGTGTTTGTTTTGCTTGCCTGCTGTATTTTTTAGTGACACTATAAAGTACTCTCGCTGTAAAATTTACTCGTTCGTCCGTTCGTTTATTTTTCGTCTTTTTTTTTTTCTTTGTTTTGTTTTGAAAAAGAAAATGAAAATTTGCTATTTCCAAGATCTGAAGTGATTTTTAAAAAGTCATTATTATTAGTGTTATTATTGTCATTGTTACTATTAATGTTAAACTAATATTTAGAGCTATTGAATATGACTTGTTGAAGAAATTTATGTCCAGAAATATCGGGTCAATCCGAGTGATTTTTTTTTTCTAAAATAATGAGGAGAAACAAGGCTATATTTCTTTTTGTCTTATAAAAAATCTTTTTACAGTCATATGATCTGATGGCCAATAACGGTCAAATTGCAAAAATATGGCAAGTACTTGAGATTTCTTTACTGGTTGCCCGACCACTTTACTCGATAGCTCAGGCGATCAGGTATTGGGCTGATAATCACAACGTCGTGAGTTTAAGCTTCGCTGAAGGCGATTTTTAGGCCCCAACCCTTCGGATTGGGGACTATAGGTTTGGGGTGTCCGTCCGTCTGTCCGTCATCGCTTTATACCCCTATGAATTTGGGGGGCGGTTGGGGCCTGCTTGTGTTTCACAAATACTTACTTGTTTTTGTTTTTTTTACTGTCTCCCTTTATCGGTTTAGTAGGCCAGTTTGTAGTTCTGCCTGCTACAGAAGCAGTAGTTTACGGTGTCTATTGCGAAGCAAGAGGTTGGTAACTTCAAGTCTAAGTCAAGAACCTATTTATTTTTTTGTGTGTGTTTTGCTTGCCTGCTATAAGTGCATAATAATACTTGGCAAGTATTAATGGAATTGTAGTATTTTGTCAGCGGTTCGGCAAAAACTGGCCATAATAAACGGGTAGCTTTAGGAGAAACATAAAAAAAATGTTCGTCCCACAGATCCTGTCCGATTACCTTTGATGGCAGGGGTGCCCGTGAGACCTACCAAGTCGACATTTTGGTCAAAATGCGTTGGTTTCTCCTTTCCCCTTTGTGAAGTCCTCGCTTTTACGGCTGGGCATACTGACCTGATCTGTTGTGGTTTGAAGTCTTTGTTGACGGACATGTGGCTCCAGAATGTTATTTCTCAATATTTTTTTTGTATTGAATTTGAATTTGATTTATCTGCATTGTATTTTGCAGACCACTGTGTCTGACTGTGTAGTCAGTCAACAATTCAGACATTGTATAGTCAGTCAACATTTCAGACATTGTGTAGTCAGTCAGCATTTCAGACATTGTGTAGTCAGTCAACATTTCAGACATTGTGTAGTCAGTCAACATTTCAGACATTGTGTAGTCAGTCAACAATTCAGACATTGTGTAGTCAGTCAACATTTCAGACATTGTGTAGTCAGTCAACAATTCAGACATTGTGTAGTCAGTCAACATTTCAGACGCTCGGGTGCTCAGTTTTGATATACACGGAATTCACATTTGAAGAACTTTTTCAGTTCATGATTTTCTTGGTACCTCCCTGCTGTACAGACCGTATATGCGGATTACAGGCGATGCATTTTCGTGCCCCTGCAGCCCTTTCTGGTCGATGTACATACTTGTTTATTCCCCACAGGTAGAACCTGGAGGGAATATATGCGCTCGACCGTGTGTCGGTCTGTCGGTCGGTCATGAAGAGCTTGTTAACACGATAACTTAAAAACTGCTGCAAGGATTTTAATGAAACTTGGTATGTAGCTTCTATGGGAACAAACATAGCTCGGTACTGTAAATGGGCCTGGTTCGTCCAAGGAAAATGGACCAGCTGAACTTAGAAAATCAACCAAATGGACTTTGAAAATTTCAGCTCTTGATTGACTATTGATGGCTGTGTTTAATTGATGGGGAGTGGGGGTTGGGGGGGGATATGTGGGCTATGCACACTGCTCTAGTTGATTATATTATCAGTTTCTGAGAAGCGTGCATTTCAGAGGTACGTCATTCTTCAGCTCTGTGGCCTGTATACCACGGAGTTACTTCCACGACGTTACAGTCGAGCATCTGTTTGTAACCCTGTGATGAGCGCGTGTAGGCCTTCGCTGCATCGAACTGGTACATTGTTATTGTAGATTTTGCTTTTCTACCGCGACCCT
This sequence comes from Protula sp. h YS-2021, assembly GCA_949752745.1. Classification (NCBI taxonomy): domain Eukaryota; kingdom Metazoa; phylum Annelida; class Polychaeta; order Sabellida; family Serpulidae; genus Protula; species Protula sp. h YS-2021. Next base: position 2,609,558 of record OX457032.1, on the reverse strand, counting down.
CTACATGCATACCATAATTGCGAAAAAAGAAAAGATTTGGATCTTATCGCATGTATTTTTAGCCGCCTTTCGCAGGGGGGGGGGGGGGGGGTGCGCATTACTCTGAGATGTGTCTGTCGTCCGTTGTCTGGTTGTTGGTGCAAATATTTTTCTTTCAAATTGCTCCACCTACATTTCTGGTCTAATTGCCTTTTGAAATTTAGCAGGAATGTTCCCTCTAGGTGGTCCTCCACACAGGAATGTTCCCCAGTTGGTCCTGCACACAGATTTTTTAACCCCCAACCGGGGCTTTAGTCGTATTCAGTATACGAAAGGAGCTCTTGGCGGGATTGTAGTATTTTGTCGTCGATTCGGCTAAGATATTGGTAAACAAACGCGGATGAAGCTGAGGATAAGACACAAACAATCCTGGTGGTTCCATGAATCCGTTCCAGCGGCTCTGAGATGTTTCCCCCCTAAGTCCCCCCCCCCACCAAATTTTTATGATGTCAAAAAAAAAAAAACATATATTGCTTTCAGCTTTGTCCTCGCCTTTGCGACTGGACACAACGTCCACGGACATTCTTGTTTTAAATAGGCGCATTGTGACGAGGCAATCGTAAATCGACAAAATACACCACCACAAATTACTTCATACGAAATACCTGAGTGAAATGTAAGGTTATAGTGACACAAAACCATTATGCGACGTATAGTTGGCACATCGTTGTGTCGGTTATCATTAGGCGCACCAGTATTCAGCTACGAGGCTCTTATCTTTTTGACAGTGCGCCAAAAAAAACAAAAAAAAACGAAGCTTCCTCGAGGCTGTTTGTTGGATCGCCTTAATATTTGGTGTGGATGTCCATATTTGCTATTAGCCAATTAATTTTTGGTGATCTGACAAAACAAAAATTGGCGGAATAACAGAATATTAAAATCCCCTAATTGTTTTGGCCACATGCCTTTCAGTTTTCACCAGAATGTTTTCAGTTCGCAATCTACCAGGCTTTAGAAATATTATTGATAACAAACGACGAAAGAAGCATATGTGTAACAGAAGCTGACATGTAACGCCGTGTAACACCAGCTGAGTGTACTGACATGTAACGTCGTGCAACACCAGCTGAGGGTACTGACATGTAACGTCGTGCAACACCAGCTGAGGGTACTGACATGTAACGCCGTGTAACACCAGCTGAGGATACTGACATGTAACACCGTGTAACACCAGCTGAGGGTACTGACATGGAAGGCAGTGTAACACCAGCTGAGTGTACTGACATGGAAGGCAGTGTAACACCAGCTGAGGGTACTGACATGGAAGGCAGTGTAACACCAGCTGAAGGTACTGACATGTAACACCGTGTAACACCAGCTGAGGGTACTGACATGTAACACCGTGTAACACCAGCTTAGGGTACTGACATGTAAGCCGTGTAACACCGGCTGAGGGTACTGGCATGTAAGGCAGTGTAACACTAGCTGAGGATACTGACATATAACGCCGTAAAGGCTTGTGACACTAGCTGGGAGGCACTGACATGTAACGCTGTGTAACACTGTAACACTCGCATGAGTGTGCCGACTTGTAACAGAGACTTGAGGTGCGGGCATGTAACAGTTCGTTACGCGAGCTGGGGTTGGAAGACATGTAACGGGTAAAAATAGATCAGTGTCTTTTCACGGCTCTGTCACCCCAAGCATTGGAGAGAACAATACCTGAAAGGTGGGGGTGCGTAGGAATGTTGGTGTATTTAGTAGACTCGTTGTGTGGGCAAATGAGCTACCTTGTCGTCAACTTAACCCGCCATGAAGAGGCAATTGCCTGACTGCTGAGATCGATTGATTACGTTAATGAAATTGTGTGTACATAAAAGAGTGCTTATGTCAAATAAACATGTCAGCCGGTCGGGGATATTAGAGCGCTCATCGCAACAGTCCGCGTTGGCGTATTCTAGATTAATTTATGTCATCGTGTGTCATATAAAATCTTAATCAGGAGAAACGAGTGGACATATATTGATGATAATTGCGTCTGCCTGGAATCCAGGATAAATGTACAGTCGCCTGTTTATTCGCCTGTCCGTGTGTTTGTCTCCGTCGTCGACTGCATCCATTTCCAGAACAAGGTAGCGCCTCGAAATGACGTTAGCTATAAATGCTCACGTAACGGAAGTTTAAGAATGGTGTCTTCGGAAGTCGCTTTATATGGACAGCTGCCAGCATCCCTTTGAGATGTTTGTGGGATGGACAGCTGCCAGTATCCCTTTAAGATGTTTGTTTGTGGGATTGACAGCTGCCAGCATCCCTTTGAGATGTTGGTTTGCGAGATGGACAGCTGCCAGCATCCCTTTGAGATGTTTGTTTGTGGGATTGGCAGCTGCCAGCATCCCTTTGAGATGTTGGTTTGCGAGATGGACAGCTGCCAGCATCCCTTTGAGATGTTTGTTTGTGGGATTGACAGCTGCCAGCATCCTTTTGAGATGTTGGTTTGCGAGATGGACAGCTTCAAGCATCCCTTTGATATGTTTGTTTGCGGGATGGACAGCTGCCAGCATCCCTTTGACGTGTTTGTTTGTGGGATGGACAGCTGCCAGCATCCCTTTGAGATGTTTGCTTGTGGGATTGACAGCTGCAAGCATCCCTTTGAGATGTTGGTTTGCGAGATGGACAGCTTCCAGCATCCCTTTGAGATGTTTGTGGGATGGACAGCTGCCAGCATCGCTTTGACATGTTTATTTGTGGGATGGACAGCTGCCAGCATCTCTTTGAGATGTTTATTTGTGGCATCTACAGCTGCCAGCATCCCTTTGAGATATTTGTTTATGGGGTGGACAGCTGCCGGGTATTCCTTTGAGATGTTAATTTCTGGGATGGACAGCTGCCGGGTATCCCTTTGAGATCTCTCTTCGGACATAATGTGAGCTATTTCATACTTCGACCTGAAATCGTGTTACATGGAGAGCTTGCCGTCACTGGTGACGTCATCATTGCAGATTTAGCCTTTCCTGGTAAAAAAAAGATACGTTCGGATTACATTTAAATTGCAGTGTAACGTCGTATATCTCGGTATTAAAAATAGGATCAACTTTAGGGTTTACCAATGGTAAATTACCATATGTGGGATACTTTATGTATGCCGATAACGCGAACGCTGTGAACACCTATGCTGGAGTGCGCCGGCCGCTGTAGTCTACAGTGTACTTGAATAGGAAAAAATGATGTGATAAATAGATGTTCTTTAATGGCTTATTTGCTAAGTGGATACCACGTTATGAACCAAAAAAGCACTGTCTCATTTAATTGTGTGTTTTCATTTGCAAACATGATGATATTTGTAAAAAAAGTAATGCTTAAAATCGCTTGACAAAAAAAACAAAACAAAACAAAATAACTGTACGCCATTTTGAAACCTCAGGTAAATATCATTACATTGTAAAATCAGTGGCGGTTGATTGGAAAGGTTTGTTAACTCCAGGTGACATGGCGTGGATGCATCCAATTAACGGCATGTACCAAGTGAGGGGTGCTCCCAGGTAACGGCATGTAACAAGTGAAGGGTGCCCCCAGGTAACGGCATGTAACACCAGCGAAGGGTACCTCCCAGGTGATAGCTTGTAACAAGCGAAGGGTGCCCCCCCCCCCCCAGGTAACGGCCTGTAACAAGTGAAGTGTGCCCGAAGTAACGCCATGTAACACAAGCGAAGAGTACCCAGATATTCTTTGCTGGCTTTTCTGAAATAGATAACAATTTAAACTTCATCTTTGGTCACTCTGTGTTATGAAAAAAGTAAAAACATTTCGTTTTCTCTAAACATTCGATTCACCGGTTTTGCCAAAGTCTATTCCGGAGTGTCCTACCAATATGTAAAATGTGGTTTCTCAGCTGCTCCAGAATGTCTGTTGTAAATACTATGATATGTTGCTACCTGTCCATCCGGCAGGCCTGGATTATCTGCATACCGATAACTCCCTCTCGAGGTCGTGACGTCACATGCGCCTGAGCGACAGGTCCAGATAAGACCGCTCAAAGTCTTATCTGGAAAAGTGGCGAGTGCGCCAGCGGAGATAAGGTCTGGCTATTTCTGGAATTTCACAAGACCAGATCTTCATTGCCTTTTTTTTTTTGTTTCATTATCAAGTGTCGCTGAAAAAAAGTTAATGACACGATAAAATAGGTGAAGAAAAAAGGAAAATTTTGGTGCTTTGTTTTCGGTTCAGGAATAAATTGCCCCCCCCCCCCCCTACGCTGCGAAAAAAACTATGCCTGTGTATACGTGTACATGTCTTTTTTATGTGTCTCCCCCTGAGGGAGACATATATAGCATTTGGCGTGTCCGTCCGTCCGTCTGTTCGCAGTGAGTTCTTATGAAATTAATGAGTCGGTTTTTCTCAAAACATACATACATATTGGGGCACATGTCAAGATGATGCCCATGTTATTTTTTTTTCGTTCCTTCAAAAAATTTTGGCAAATTTTACAGGGTAGGAGGGGGGCTTCCTGCATTTTTTTCACTTTGGCAGGATAAATCTCCAACGCAGTTCGTTGGATAAGGCTCAGACGTTGCAAGAAGAACACACATATAGCGCAAATGTATACTGCAAAGTTTTTCTTCATTTCAGTTAAAAATGTATTTTTGGCAAATTTTTAAATTTCTGATTTTCAAGTTTTTTGGCCATATTGTTGCGATATCTCCGAAACAGTTTGTTGGATTATGCTGAAACGTGACAAGAAGAACCTACATATAGTGCAAATGTTTACTGCGAAATTTTTCTTCATTTTCTGTAAAAATGTATTTTTGGCGATTTTTTAAATTTTTTTGGCTCGCCAATGTCGTACTTTTAAGCAAGGAATTTTTTTCCACGTGACTGATTGGGAGCGGGGGAGCCATATCCGCTCTTGTTTTAACAAAAACACTGGCCAGTCTAGTTTTTTAGCTTAGTTTTGTTGTTTGTCTTTTGTTGTTGTTGTTTGTTTTTTTTTGTTAGCGTAGGTATTTAGTCTTGCTACAGCGCCCTAGGGGAGGACAATTAACTCTTGCCACATTTAAGCATTAATCAACCGTTAATTAGCTCTCATGCGATTTTAAATAGGTCGCGCGGTATTTTCTTATCAATACTAATTCGATAATGATGTGCGCCATGTGGCCAGAATTAGTCAGCCGCCGTTTTGGTGTGCGAGTGAACGGCAAGCCTATACACTGCTCGACGGAAGTGCAGTGTTCGACAGCGTGAACCTCGGCCTCATTTATCGTCCTACAATTCAGTCATGTAATTGTGGGTGCAGTAGAACCTCTTACCACGACGTCGGTTATAACGACAGAGCGTTTGTGGTGATATATGAGCTTTTCGCTGTTTTAACGCGTCGGGTGTAACGAGATAATTCCTTGGCCCCAGCCATGTTGCTATAACGAGGTTGCACTGTATTTTCCTATTCACCAACTTCACTCTTCACTGTCTTATATGTTAAGTTCTCGTCAGAGGAGGTTTTAGTTATCGAGTATTGAACTTAAGTTATCGAGTATCGGGTTCGTTTGTTTGTTTTGAGCATTTTTTAGATGTGTTCTCCGGAATCGTCTTTTAACGACAACATAGACGAATGCGATAAAACACAATACGGGGCGTAACAATGTTTAGTGCTTCCACCTCCGCGTAGCGCGAAGCGGGGGACTGTAGTATTCGGGGAAGGGGGTGAGACGAATACAGCTGCTGTGCGTGTGCTAAAAATGTTCCCCACCATTTGCAGATGTGTTCTGCGTGTCGATACCTTCATCCGTTCGTCTGTGACGACAGGGTTATTATTTGTGTTGCGGCATTGGACTTGGTCAGTTTCACGGACAATATTTGTTTGTTTTCAGGTTACATTCGTTCACTTTTATTGGTTGTTAGATCTCGGTGGACCAAGCATTATGTGGTCCTCACGTGGTTTAGCAGGTTTTCTTAATTATGAGCTTTAAATCTTGAATAACACTCATGAAACATAACTCTACTGCCGCTAAAAGAACAGTTCACATTAATATGTCAAGAGAAACTTGACATATGTACATATTTTTCTTTTAAAAGAGCAACAGGTCAACATGCTAAGATTTTACAGTTGCGCGTGAAGCAGTACCTTACTTGATAGCTGTCCACTATCAGTGAAAAAAAAACTACAAATAATCGAAAATAACGCGGTTTTTGTATTTCGTTTTTTTTTTTTAATCGAACCGAACTGAAGAACCGCGGTCGGTTTTCGGTTACGATTCGCACCGTAACACCCCTAAATATTTTTAGTGTCTGTTAGATATCGGTGAACCTTGAGGTGGTAAAGCTGCGTCGAGGGGTGGAGGGGGCGATGAACGCACGCCGCTGCGCCGTGGGGAGGGGGGGATGAACGCACGCCGCTGCGCCGGGGGGAGGGGGGCGATGAACGCACGCCGCTGCGCCGGGGGGAGGGGGGCGATGAACGCACGCCGCTGCGCGGGGGGGGAGGGGGCGATGAACGCACGCCGCTGCGCCGGGGGGGGGGGGAGGGGGGGTCGATGAGCACACGCCGCGCGCCGGGGTGCTTTTCTAACCCTGCCTGTGATTGATGTATCTATAATTATCCTGCTTTAATCTGATTCGTGCGATAAGTGAGAAACGAATGAGGAAGTTTTAATGTGTTGCGACGGTTTCGGTGCAGCTTTAAAACTTCTTCAGACTGATGCGGATGTGAATGCGAATTTCTTGTACCGGAACGACCGGCCTCAATTCTCATCTGTCTTCTCGCACTGGGGACAATCTGTAAAAAAAAAAAATAAATAAATAAATAAAAAATTAAATAAATAAAAAATAATATAAAAAAAAGTATATCAATAGTCTATATAAATAAAAATAAAATACGTGAATAGATATTCAGTTAAACGAAGTGAGAAAAATATAGTAATTAATGAACGCAGGTATTGGTCGTCTTCGTTTTCGCTTTCGGATTCGCGGAGGCCTGAAATGCACCTATCGCCGTGCAGCCTGATATGACAGTGTCGCATTGAAAGTGGTTCATTTATACGCAGACCAAGGTGATAACAGCCATCTCTTGAAGCGGATTAACACAGACATCAATTTTGAATCGTCTTTAAAATTATCGACAGAAAGGGGTATTACATTGTTTACCGGTGACTGAAAAAAAACGGATAAATTTTGAATAGTCTGCGATACTAAAATTGGAGATTACGATACAATTAAACGAATTAGAAGTTGGTAATTCTTGTGAACTGTGTGAGAAGTAAGTTCTGTTTATTTCGTGTATATTTACTCTGTTTGCTTATTTGGTTTATTTTGATTTCGTAGATATGGTGCCGTTTAAGGGGCTTTTAACAGTAGGGCTTCCTTTAGATGTGATCGAAGATGTTAAATGCGGTGGGTTTTGTCTTGGGCAGCGAATGACGTCATTGGGTAAAAAGTTTGTATGCGAAATTTCTCAGCCACTGAACATCGGAGAAAGTTCAAACTTGGTGGGGTTTGTTGCATGATAGGTCCCGAAGATTCTCAAATTCGTCTCGAGTAGAACAAACGAAAACGGCACATGCCGTCATCACGTCGTCACTTACATTAGATGGCCGGGGGTGGTGAGGGCTACCAAAAAAGGTAACCAATGTACGTAATTGGTGAGGTAGCGAGGGCTATACCCGGATAAAAAAGATTGCGGGAAAAAAAATTGTAACGACCAGCTTCAAGACCGGATAAATAGATGCAAAGTAAAACTTGTCGCGACCCCTTCCAGCTTCGATGAAAAATACATACGGTAAAACGTGCCTGTCTTGACCAACTTCCAGACCCAGACAAAAATGTAACGTACAGTAAAACTGCTGTGGTGACCAGCGTCAGACCAGGATACAAAGGACGTACAGTAAAACCCGTCTTAGATTCCACCTTCAAGACTCGGATAAAAAATGTGTACAGTAAAATCAGCTTTAGTGACCACCATTTTGTTTTGTTTATTTTTTGACAGTGAATTATGATTATGTTTGCAGAAATAAATCCTTTGTTTCCGTAATAAGAAAAAAAAGGAGAATGTTTATTGGGAAACAAAAATCAAGAAACTAAATAGGTGTCGATTGAAAGTGTGTAATATAAGCGTGTACTCATAGTTGTCTGCTCTGGCCGCGCAGGTTTTCACAGAAACGTCCAGTAATGAGTACGAGTTACTGACAGTCATATGATCTTAATTGATTTAACTGATTTAGAATAAAGTTTGTTGCCCGTTGCGCAGTTATTTCGAACAGCTGCATCGTGACAAACAGATGTAAATGCGTTTGTAATATCAGTTGAACAATAAGGTAGTTATTAGCCTTTTATGGTATATTTGGCATGCTTTAAGACTGTAAATAACAAAGAAATTTACGGGAAACATTTCTTTTATACGCAACTGTACAAAACCTTCAGGAGGCACTCCCTGTCAGCTTTCTTTTCAATGCATGATAAAGTGACACTCTCACTGCAGAAACGAAAACACTTGTAAGTCGACAGTGTGCTTTGGAAATAAAACGCTGCAGCCATTGGTCAGTTGAAGGAGATCGTGACGACCTTGCCCTGTTGTGGACGCATGCCATCTTTACAGTGTAGTGTTTCTTACGATTTAACACATTTAGAAGAGTTTTCAGTCCTCACGTTGGAACTTCCTGTTGGCGGCGTTTTCATTTTCATTATGCGTACCGGTATATTGTGTGTCCCAGTTGAAGTACCGCGAATCCGGATATCCGATTACTCGCCGCAGCACTACCTGAAGTCGTTAACCCGATTCTATGTATGTGCCTGCCCTTTTCAGGTTCCTCGCCGCTGATTGGTTGGGAAGTTTGAACTCACCAGCCATAGGCCAACCGGCAGCCGCATCACTCAACCATCCATCCATCCATCCATCCAAACCCAGCCAGCAACCACCCACCCAGAATCCAACATGGACGTGAATAAGATGCGGAGTACTCTATTGGAAGTGGGTCAGGACCACTTGCTGGTTCATTGGGAGAAACTGAACGAGGCGCAGAAACAAGCGCTTTACCGTGACCTCAGTAGCATCGACTTCAATAGGCTCAATGGCTACTTCACGAAATGTACCGAGTCGCTGGCGAAAGCCAACGAGAAGGTGGATGCCAGCATGGAGCCACTTCCGGCCGAGTACGTGGGCAGTGTCTCCAGGACGGACAAGCAAACACTGGCGGTATATGAAAACGAAGGTATGTTTTTGGACATCGTTTCGCGCCTTTTTTTCGCGCCTTTTTTCCCAATCAACGCCATTATGCGTGTTCATGTAAAATTTTGTTTTGTGGAATGTTGTGTGTTGGTTTTTCAATGGGGTAGCAGGCGTGGGAGTATTGATTGGGCGCCTGCAAAATGAAAATTCCATACGCGCACGACTGGCCCAGATGGCGCATATTTTTTTCACCGCCACAAACAAAAAAAATATACCGAGTGTTTATTGGAGGGTTTGTGGCCTTGTTTCGTTCACAGCGGTCTGTTCATTGAGGTAGAATAACGGCGGTTTCACCAGTGGGTGGGTTGAATCCTTTGCCGTGTATTTCAGTATGCCGGGCCGCAGTAGACAGAAAAAAAATATTGCGCATTGTGAGTTGCAAATGGCGCATTTTTTAAAGGCGCACGCTGATTGGTTGCAGGATTCGAACTTAAGTCTTTTGACATCGCCACCAAGTTCTTGTTCTGGCGAAAGTGGCCAACTGGCAACAAAATGAAAACAACAAGTCAAATAAGCACTGCACTGTTTATGATCAATAAACCGGTATTAATCTAACCAACTTGACAGACCGCCTATTTGCCAATTAATAATGTTATTTATCAAAAGAAAATTGTTTAAATTTGTGAACTATGTTTTCCTCAGATTTTCTGGTGGCAAAATTTCGCCACCAAGGTTTTTGTCTGGTGGCGAAATGTCAAAACTTCGTAGCAAATGGCCACCGCGCCACCGCTGATTTCGAACCCTGAGTTGCCAGAACTATGTGGTGGTGTTTTTTTTTCCGTGTGTGGCAGGTTTGCGGCAGATCTCGGAGAGCCGGGTGGGGTGCTGCTGCTAGCGGGTGGCCAGGGCACGAGGCTGGGCGTGCCCTACCCCAAGGTATGTACGACGTGGGACTGCCGTCACACAAGACGCTGTACCAGCTGCAGGCGGAGAGGATCCTCAAGCTGCAGCAGCTGGCCAAGCAGAGGATGGGAAAGTCAGGCGTCATTCCGTGGTGAGCTACCACTGGCGGATGTACACGCGAACGAATGCACAAGCATTGGTTAAAAAAAAAAAAACAAAAGCACGATCATCAGTTAAAAAAAGAGGAAAAGCGCAATAATTGATTATAAAAAGGAGAAAAAAAAGCGCAATCATTGGTTAAAAAAAGGGGAAAAGCGCAATCAGTGGTTAAAAAAACACGATCTTTAGTTAAAAAAGAGGAAAAGAAGCGCAATCATTGGTTAAAAAAAAGAAAAAAAACGCAATCATTGGTTCAAAAAAGATAAAAAAAGCGCAATCATTCGTTTAAAAAAAAAAAGAAGAAAAAAAAAAAAAACAAGTATAATCATTGGATAAAAACATGACAATCTTCGGGACTTCTCAGTCCCATTCATTCAGTCCATCCTTTTTTTCTTTTTTTTTTTTTTTTGGAGGGGGGAGGGAGGGTAACTTTCGCTCTCTTAGTGCACGGCATTTCCTGAGGTGGCCAGTAGAGAGCATTTTTACATAAATACTGCAGTTAACCGGAGCGAAGCAATAATAATGTTGCCGCAAGAAAAATGCTCATATTTTGTAATGATTCGTTCCGCAGCAGTAGTATAAATATTGAAACTGCCCTTGATATATGACCGCAGTATTTTAAATCACTTATCTGGTGATATATCTCGGCAGTGCGTTAACAGGACAGATTGGGTACAAGGTTGAGATCAGAACAAACAATAATGAATCAATATTAAGGATCGATCTCTCTCTGAAGCCCATCTGTTTAAATCGATCCAATATGCAAAACTTGAATTGAGGATGCAGTCACAGCCGTGGCTTGCAACACCGTGAACTCGTCTACGGAATGGCAGTTTCGAGTTGGAAGATTGAAAATGTGACCAAATATGTTGAAGATTTTTGAATTATTAATAAACGTTTCATGGCCGAGTCAATATCATTTGATTTTTTTTACTCCCCACAGGGGAATATATGCGATCGACCGTGTGTCGGTCTGTCGGTCGGTCTGTCATCAAGAGCTTGTTAACACGATAACTTAAAAACTGCTGCAAGGATTTTAATGAAACTTGGTATGTAGCTTCTATGGGAACAAACACAGATCGGTATTGAAAACGGGTCAGGTTCGTCCAAGGAAAATTTCAGCCCTGATTGACTGTTGATGGCCGTGTTTACTAAGGGGGGGGGGGGTGGCTGTGGGGAATATGTGGGCTATGCGCACTGCTCTAGTTATTATTTTTTTTTTTTTTGAGAAATTTGTATCGGGTTCGTTCTGTTTATGTTTCTGTATTTGCGTCTCAGATATGCAGTTCCGTTATGAACGAAAACTGTAATAAAAAAAAAAATGGGTGGTTTGTTTTGGAATATAAATAGGTACGGATTATCGGTTATGGTTGTGAAGTAATACAGCGTCATTAGTGCGACCTTCAATCGGCTTCATTTTCCCAAGGACAAATTCTGGATGTAAAATGGAGACTGTTGTACCTGTGTATTTCTTTTTTTTTTTTTTTTGGGGGGGGGGGGGGTGGGGGTGGGCTCCCAGACTATTCCTTCTAGCTTGGGCTACATACATGCATATAGCTTTCGTAGATATATAGAAAGTGAAGGGAACTGCGAATTGACAGAGTCTGGTTGACTTGACTTTTGTGTTCAAAGTCGGATTTTTGAAGGACAAAAAAACGTACTTCAACAAAATCGATTGAGCTCGAGAACTGCAAGCGCAAGTCCATCTCTGTAAGAACTATCAGAAACGGGCAACGGTTTTCGTTTTATTTATAGGATCGGGCAATAAAGTTTGACCTTGCCCTTGGGTCAAAGTCATATAAAAATTTAAATTTATCTCAAAAACTGATGTCACGAGACCTGTGATGGTCCGTAGTGTCAGAGTTACATAACGGGTAACTTGATGATCGAACTGTGACCTTGATTTTTAGGGTTCAAGGTCACACAGGTGACCTGTGTTATCTCGGAAACTCAAACGGAGTTACTTTCACGTCATTTTCGGGCGCCAGCCACTATACCGGGTTACATAAGGGGTAACCTCGTGATCTGAACTTTGACCCAGTACTTTCAACATCCAAGTTAGAGCTAATTTGACATTAGAAATAAAATCCTTTTAACCTCATTTTTCGGCCATCTATACGGAGGTTAAAAAAAGTGTAACTTCGTTTGAGAGCGGTTTTGAAGTGGGATGTTTTTAGTAGCGGTTTTGAAGTGGGGATGTTTTGAGTAGCAAATTTAGTCTCATTTACATTTTGTAATTTGTAATTCCATTCAAAATCAAAGCCAAGCCTGATCTTGTACAGTACAACTTGCGTGTCCTTGGCAGGTACATCATGACGAGCGAACACACGATGCAGTCCACGATCGACTTCTTCAGCAAACACAACTATTTCGGACTCCAATCAGCGAATGTGATATTCTTCGAGCAGCACATGCTGCCTTTGCGTGACCTTTGACGGCAAGGTCATACTGGAGCAGCCGTTCAAGGTTGCCAAGGCGCCAGGTGGGTGCTCACTTCCGGCCCACTTTTTAGACGTTCTTTAAGCTGGGTTTTTCTTTTCGACTGATCCCATGTATTAAACAGTTATGTGGCAAACAGTTTTAGTACTTTAAGGGTGGATTTTTCCCTGGGGAGGGTTTTTTTTCCTATTCCCATCTTTTCTCAAAAAAAAAAAAAAACGTAAAAACTCATTTAAAACGCAGAAACATGCACGCTTCTTTTTTTTTTTTTTTTTGTAGATGGTAATGGCGGTTTGTATCGGCACTTGCCACTTCCGGTGTCCTTGACGACATGGACGAGCGCGATGTGCGCTACTTGCACGTTTACTGTGTTGATAATATTCTAGTCAAAATGGCCGACCCAGTGTTCGTCGGCTTCTGTATTCAGAAAGGAGCTCCCTGCGGTGCTAAGGTAATGCAATGACGGACTTGTCGCGATGTCACAGTGTGCTCATGCAGTGACGACATGTCGCGATGTCACAATGTGCTCATGCTGTGAAGACTTGTCGCGTCTCATAATGTGCTCATTTACGAGGTCCCCTGCGGTGCTTCGGTAAAGCAGTGACGACTTGTCGCGATGTCGTAATGTGCTCATTTACGAGGCTCCCTGTGGCGCTCAAAGTAAAGCAATGACGACTTGTCGCGATATCGTAATGTGCTCATTTACGAGGTCCCCTGCGGTGCTTCGGTAATGCAGTGACGACTTGTCGCGATATCATAATGCTCATATACGAGGTTTCCAGCTTAAATGTTCTACCTTTAATTTCACACACCAAATTCGCTCTCGCTTGTAACTGTCGCAAACTCCATTCTGACATTTGCACGCACTGAAATTTGACAAGCCTTTTCTGTTTACCCCTGCGTATTGTATACATTTTCCGGCATTCTATTTTAGGTTGTGGAAAAAGTAGTGCCGACAGAGAGCGTAGGTGTACTGTGTAAAGTGGACGGACTATATCAGGTGGTGGAATACAGTGAGATCACGCTGCCCACCGCGAGCGTAGGAATCCCGACGGCCGTCTCACGTTCAGCGCGGGGAATATATGCAACCATTTCTTCACAAGAGAGTCCTGAAAAATGTCTCCAAGTGAGTGAGCAATGTAGTTACTTACGCGAACTTGAATCGAGTGACAAAGGGTTAAAATTGAAAGTAATTTAAGAAAATGAAATGCTAAAAAAGTGCTTTCCACCTCCTGATAGCCAAGATTTTATTAAGAATTACTAGTAACATACAACATTTATGTACCAAAAAGTTCTTTTTTTAAGCCCAGCTGAGCCAGTTCTTCTGACGACATGAACTTATTTTTTTTAATTGATGTGATCGATCTACCAAAGTTACAATAAAAAATAAACAAATAAAATATGTGAGAAATATTTTTTTTTTAATTTTTTTTCTTTTTTTTAGGAAAAGAAAATAGAAATTATTAAAACCAGGCTGAGCTCAACTACATAAATATGATGATTTTAGTTCCAGAGAAGACGAACTAGAGCACCATGTGGCCAAAAAGAAGATAACGCACTGCACGGAAGCCGGTGACATTGTGAAACCTACGCAACCCAACGGCATCAAGATGGAGAAATTTGTCTTCGATGTCTTCAAATTTGCCAGGTAGCCCATTTTTTTTTTTTTTTTTTTTTTGCCACGCCTACAACAAACGAACGGCCACCGTTTCTGTTCTGGGGCTACTAATTTTTTTAGAAATGCACTGTTAAAAAAAGTAAGGATGTGTTTATGTTAGTGGTTCCAAATTATGTTTTATTTTAAAAAAGAAAAAGAAATGGGAATCGTTTTTATTTAGTTAAACGGGTTGTAGAGTTGTCTGCGTTTATTTGTGGTTATTTTAGGAACAATACACGTAAGGTCCAATAGCTTTTGAGTGCTGTAAAGTATACACGTAATATCAAATAGTTTACCTTGTCGTCTTAGCTGTGAACACAAGGACTGTTTATGCACCGAAGTTTCCCCGGCTGGTTTTTCTCTCGACTAGCCCAACTCCATACAAGCAGTCAGTTTCCAATTATTTTTCGAAGAAGCGATGACTTTGGATTGGAATGTGCCGCTTTTTGTTTCTGTATATATGGAATTTTTGTATCCCATATTTCGTTCGAACCAACGTCTATTTTTTTCGGTCACATTCGACCTTCCATCTTCAGAATTTTTTATTCCCCACAGGGTGAGGGGGGGGATATATGCGATCGACCGCGTGTCGGTCTGTCGGTCTGTCATCAAGAGCTTGTTAACACGATAAGTTAAAAACTACTGCAAGGATTTTAATGAAACTTAGTATGTAGCTTCTATGGGAACAAACACAGATCGGTATTGTATATGGACCAGGTTCGTCCAAGGAAAATGGCCCAGCTGGACTTAGAAAATTTCAGCTCCTGATTGACTGTTGATGGCCGTGCTTACTGATGGTGGGGGGGGGGGGGGGGATGTGTGGGCTGTGCACACTGCTCTAGTTTTGTCAGCCGTGCACATGTATTCAAGATTGTGTCCTTTTTTCACATTTAAAAATTTGAATTAATTTTAAAATTTAAATAATAAAAATATATACTGGGGCATGCCCGTTAAGACCCTGTCATGGCAGTAATGACGTGGTCGACAGAAGCGACGCCGGGGAAAGAAGAACAGCAGGGTGCTGCGTTACGGTATGACCGGACGCTGCTGTTCAAGCTGGCGGGCAGCAGTCAGTCCTTATGTTTATATTTTATATTTACAATGTAGCTTGCTTTGACGGCGGAAACGCGGCACATTTGGCGAAGAGTTGTGTTAAGCCCAGGGTTTGCCACAGTCCGGAAAAAAAAGACAGAAACAAAATGGAGTCAGGGAAAGGAGAAAAAAATGTGACGAGTCAGGAAAAATGAGGAAAAAATGTGATGAGTCAGGAAAAATGAGGAAAAAATGTGGTGAGTCAGGAAAAATGAGGAAAAAATGTGGTGAGTCAGGAAAAATGAGGAAAAAATGTGGTGAGTCAGGAAAAATGAGGAAAAAATGTGGTGAGTCAGGAAAAATGAGGAAAAAATGTGAGGAGTCAGGAAAAATGAGGAAAAAATGTGAGGAGTCAGGAAAAATGAGGAAAAAATGTGTTGAGTCAGGAAAAATGAGGAAAAAATGTGTTGAGTCAGGAAAAATGAGGAAAAAATGTGGTGAGTCAGGAAAAATGAGGAAAAAATGTGTTGAGTCAGGAAAAATGAGAAAAAAATGTGATGAGTCAGGAAAAAATGTGTTGACTCAGGAAAAATGAGGAAAAAATGTGTTGAGTCAGGAAAAATGAGGAAAAAATGTGATGAGTCAGGAAAAATGAGGAAAAAATGTGTTGAGTCAGGAAAAATGAGGAAAAAAATGTGTTGAGTCAGGAAAAATGAGGAAAAAATGTGGTGAGTCAGGAAAAATGAGGAAAAAATGTGATGAGTCAGGAAAAATGAGGAAAAAATGTGTTGAGTCAGGAAAAATGAGGAAAAAATGTGTTGAGTCAGGAAAAATGAGGAAAAAATGTGAGGAGTCAGGAAAAATGAGGAAAAAATGTGATGAGTGAGGAAAAATGAGGAAAAAATGTAACAACTTCCTATGTAACAATTTCCTAAAAAGTCAGGAAATTTGAATATGGAAATTTTTACTATTAAATTTGGAACACTTTGCCGTTTGCCGACACTCCCATTAATTCGATGGTCAGGAAAATTACGTGGCAACCCTGAGTTAAGTTGTCTGAAACCCGTGGTATTTGCTTTGGCGCAATTTGGCTTTGCAACAGGATTAATCCATGAGAAACGCAGTTTCCATTCTGGATCGGATCTCAACACGCCTGTAACAGAAATTCGTAATGCTCCCCCCTTCCCCTCGACCAATAGACAAAAAAGTGCGCTATGCTTTGGACATTAAGCTACATAATAATTTAAAAAATCTTTATATGTAAAGGTGCGAACATGAGTGGACTGATAATTGCTGTTATCGGGATGCGATTTTAACGTGCGCTTTTTGTTTTCCTTTCTTATCGCGCGACCGCGCCGTTATTCCCGCGCTTGGATCACTTGGTCAAGTATGTATTTCCTTCAACTACTTTGATTTCGTTTGTTGTTCTCACCCCCTGTTGCATGCTGTATATTTGTGTCGGTGCTTTGAATTTATAGTGCAATATTTCAGCTCTTCCTGCACGCTTTAACCTGTGATGTGGTGATTATGTCATGTGACGTAGTTATTATGCCCTGTGACGTGTTGATTGTATCATGTGACCTGTTTGGTTGGGTCGTGTGATGTTAATTATGGTCGTATGACCTGTTGATTATGTCGTGTGACCTGATAATATTTTGTTTCGTGTGACCTGTTAAATATGTCATGTGACTTGTTGATTCTATGGTGGGTTGTTTGTATACATGTACTTGCACGTGTCCATCGTGCACGTTTGTATCAGTCACGTGTACATGCACGTTTACACCATGGATATTTGTATCATGCACATGTCCATCACTCGTTTACCCTAAGCATATGCTCATGCACGTTTACATTATGCACGTGTCCGTCATGTACGTTCACATCAATTACTTGTCAGTCAATCACGTGTCCATCAGTTGTGTGCTTGTCAGTCACATCAGTCCATCAGTCACATGTTCATCAATTACATGCCCATCAATCACGGGTACGTCAATCACATGTCCATCAGTCACGTGTCCGTTAATCACGTGCCCATCAATCACGTGTCCAGTAGTCAAATGTCCGTCAATCACATGTCCATCAGTCACGTGTCCGTTAATCACGTGCCAATCAATCACGTGTCCAGTAATCAAATGTCCGTCAATCATATGTCCATCTGTCACGTGTCCATCAATCACCTTTCTGGCAATCACGTGCACATTAATCAAATGTCAATCAGTTACATGTTTATCAATCACATGTCCGTCAATCACATGTCAACCAGTGACGTTTACTCACTTACTTGTGATGTGACCGATATAGTCTTTCATAACTTGTGATGTGACTGACATATTCTTTCATAACCTGTGATGTGACCGCCATGGCGTTTTTTAACCTTCGTTATGTCCGACACGGTCTTTAATAACCTGCGTTGTGACCGCCATGGCGTTTTGTAACCTGCGTTATGACCTCCATGGCGTTTTATAACCTGCGTTGTGACTGTCATGGCGTTTTATAACCTCTTTTGTGACCGCCATGGCGTTTATAACCTGTTTTGTGACCACCATGGCGTTTTGTAAATGTGCTGTGACCGCCATAGCGTTTTAAAAACCTGCGTTTTGACCGCCATGGCGTTTTATAACCTGTGTTGTACATTTTTTACCATCGAAGCCGATCTTTAAAATACCAGCTTGCACTTGATCATTTGCGTAATGTGACGTGAATTAACCCACATGGTTGTACCTGGGACACGTTAATCTGGTTTTACGCGAAAACTTTCCTTAAAATTCCAAACATTGAGCTTATAAAACACTCAGTTATTTTTTGCAGCTTATTTTTTAATATAATGCTTATCTAAAAATGGTTGAAAATATGTCAACTATTGTCGTCAAAATACGTTTGACTTATGTTACAGTAATTGCTGGTCTATGCTAATTTTGGGAAGAAATGTGAATATGTTCATATCAGAGCGTGCCAGCTGCTTGTAATATGCCTCTCACTGCTTGGATAATTAATATGTGGACAATTAATGAATATATGAAAACAATTCAAGTCAAATTGATTTAAACTTACTGTTAGAAAACAACGTGTTTTGTTCGGTTGTGTGGTCGTTTGTGCTTTTCTTTTTTTTTCGCGGAATAATGGGACAGTGAGCTGGCCGTGTGGGAAGTAGTGCGTGCCGACGAATTCTCGCCGCTGAAGAACGCGGACGGCGCAGTGAAGGACACGCCGACTACGTCACGCGAAAGCCTGTCGGAGCTCCATCGCCGGTTCATCGAGAACGCCGGCGGGGAGGTGGTCGACAGCAGCTGTGCCAGGAGGTAAGGACGCCTCGCGGTAACCTCCTGTACCATGAAGCAGTGTTAAGTCTGGTTTGGGCTTCAAAAATTGCAAATTTCAAAAGCGGTCTAATTATATGTATAAATAAGGAATGGACAAGCTTCCACTTGCTCCTGTTTCTTAGTTATTCTTTCTAAATGTAAGATTTGATTTTTTATTTCTTTTATTTGGGGAAAGAAGGTGAAAATTTCTACTTGCATTTTTTGTTTCTGTCGTGCTTTTAGCGAAGAAAATGGGCACGCTGATGACTTCATGTGTGAAGTGTCACCCCTAGTATCGTATGCAGGCGAGGTAAGATTGGGCGGAAATGGGGATTCCCCCCCCCCCCCTGGCCCGGCCCCGACACTGTTCTTTATCCCGCGTGTGACGGAGGGATATAGTTATGAGCTTGTCCGTCTGTCCGCTTGCGGTCCTGGCTGTATCTCCAAAACTAGAGGACCCATTTTTTTGAGAAGTTACACACGGAAAGAAAAGAGCACATATTGAAAATATGCAATGTAGTATTTTTGTTCGGATTCATGAAAAATTGTCAAAATTAGTTTGTTTTTTTTTTTAACCCAGCTTACGTCACACGTAAGGTGGCGTATACCTATCGGTTTGCAGAAGGCGTCTGTTAGTTAGTTGGTTAGTTGTTTATTAGTAAACTTTTGTTTCAAAATGTATCTCCTCCTACATATTTGATCCGATGTCATTTATTTTTGATATGAGGCATCCCTTGGGCGTCATGCATACGGCTTGTGATTTTTCAGTCGGTCGGGTGATTGTGAATTTTTGGGGAATTTTTAAAGAAAAAAATTTAAAATGTTTCTCCTACATTTTTGATCCGATGTCATTTATTTTTGGTATGAGACACCCCTAAGGGGTCTTGCATAGGGCTTGTGCTTTTCTAGTCAATCGGACAATTTTTATATTTTTGGGGAATTTTTGAAGAAAAAACTTCAAGATGCATTTCCTCATACAGTTTGTATTCGATTTGATTAATTTTTGGTGTCAGGCATCCCTAGGTGTGTCCGGCATACGGCTTGTGCTTTTTGACTCGATGTGGAAATTTTTAATTTTTGGGGGAATTTTTTAAGAAAATACTTCAAAATGCATCTTCAACGGTTTTGATCCGATATCATTTATTTGGGTGTGAGGCGTGCCTTGGGGATGGTGAATACGGCTTTTGCATTTTGAGTCGATCAGAAAATTTTTGGAAAAAAAGATTCAATTTATGTTTCCTGGGTAGATGTTTATAGCCTTTAGACCAGCCGACGATATCGTCCGATACTGGTCCGAAATGCAAACCGCGCATCGACGCAAGTTAAATAAACATTTTCACTGGTCCGAAATAAGAACCGCGCATCAACGCAGGTTAACCAGACATGCGCACTGACCCTTGTTCATGCACGCTGGAATTGGTCTTATCGCTTTTCGTAAGCTGGGACTTTGTCCTTGGATAAACTTGTTTCGATTATTGGAACGTATTTTCGGTGTCGTGTCCAGGATAGATCGCCGAAACTATTAATCGGATTGTTTTGAAATGTCACAGACGATAGAGGACATAAACACCGCATAATTTAAAATCAGAATTCTGAAGCAAATAAGAAACCAGAAATGTTCTGGTAGGCTTTTCCGGAAGTGACTACCGATAATTCGAATGTCACAGAAATCGATTTATTTTCATTTTTTCATCATTTTATGTTGCAGTCTATAAAAACAAGTATTCCGGAATAGAATGCCAAAAAAAATCTAGTTTCTTACTTGCTTCAGAATTCTTATGTTAAATAATACAGTGTTACATATTGAAGGTGTGTAACGTCGTGTTTTTGTTCGGATTCATGAGAAAAAAATGACAGAATTTTGAAATTTGGTAAAACTTCGGATTTTCATATAATTTTGTCCCCTTTATGGAACGTGTCTGCAAAACTATTCAGCGGGTCTTCTAAAATTTCACACGCAGAGAAAACAGATATTGAAAATTGCCAAATTAACTTTTTTAATATAAAACTTAGCTTTGTCGAAATTTAAACATGTGAAACTGTTAGAATTGTGAAAAAAAAACATGATAAAAGTGGCAGTGGTATGACACTTTGCAAACCGACTTCAGTACTGATTTCATGTCACACCCGCGCTACACGATGGATCATGTAGTTCTGAGGCTATAGTTAACTATTTTTTCAATTTTTATAATACCCGAGATTTATGGGACTTTGCAGCAGAATGTTTAGGGGAAGGGTTGACGTCCGATGAAGAATGAGGTTTTCCTGGAACTATTTTTTGGCCTTGGAAACATTACAAGAACTTACGCAAAAAAATGTAAAAAAAAAAAGAAAAAAAGCTGACTACGTTTTATTTGTGGTTGTAGGGTCTGGAAAACATGGTGGCAGGGAAAAGATTCCGAGCCCCTGTGCGGCTGTACGGCGAGAGTGAACCACACCAGAATGTCCTCAAGCTGTGCTAATAAATAAACTGTAGACGCAAGCGCGTGCCGAGTTCCCCCCCCTCCCACCTCTCCCCTCCCCCGTCCCCACGGGATCTTAGCGCGCGACCCTGTGCGTCGTCCCATGGACAAGTTTCTGTAACGTCAGCTACAACGCCGTCCCATGACATGCTCAAACAAGTTTCGGTTAGTAAACCGACGTTTCAGATATTTTTGAAATTGGATTTTGGGGGAAAAAAAGTGCGGAAATAGTGTGAAATATGGGCAAAGCATAGTCATTGACGCTTCTGCACAAACCATAGCTTGTTTCAACGCGTTGATATTTCTAGACGTGTATCAATTCTGCTTGTGCCACAGTGGGGAGGGGAGACAGAGAAGTTCCGGTCTCCAGCCGTTCTAGTTTATTACACAGTGCCTTAGAAATATTTATTTAATCTGTGAACTGTATAATTAATCAAATGTACACCATGTTGCTGCTTCACATTCCGTAACCAAGACGACAGATCGGAAATTGCAAATTGAACCAAAATAAATAAAATAATATAAATGAAAATTTCATTTTTTTTAATGATTTGCATCTCATCCCTGACTTCTGTTCAGATAGTTACCTTGGTGAAAAAATGAGAAAATTCCTAAAAATTAGATGAACTCATTAACCTGTTTCATGAGTGTTTCTCGGAAATTGCTAAAATTTTATCAATTGAAACGTTATCAAAGAATAAAAAGCTGTTAGAAAATTGTTGAAATTCATTCAGTTTAAGACGTTCTTAATTTGAATGCACCATGATCCAATCAACGACTCCTGTGTAATCAGTTTGTTTGTTTATTTGTTTACGTGTTTGAATTGCAATCTTCGTGTCGCAGAAAACACTTGAAATTGTAAGTTATTGTCGAAGTGAAGAGTAAAATATTAACTAGATTGAAAGTCAGCTGAAAAAAGGTGAAAGAAAATGGTTGGTAATTGTGGTGTATAAATTGTAAGGCCAGAGAGGAAAAAGAGCCTTGTTTCTGATGCACCCGGCAGGCTCGCTGCACCTCGAAATGTGTGACCCGATCGGCTTGGAAAGTGGTGAAGGGGAGAACAGATGCACAGCTGGTACGGGTGAAACTGGGATGTTATAAGGGACATCTGGAAATTAGCGGAAAGTGACCGAAGATAAGTTGTCTTCAGATTCTGCACTTTGCCATTCGTTTTCATTTATACCAGAAAGATCGGAAATTTCCACAAAATTAATAGCGACAGAAAAATTGTGTTTCATTCACACCACACTTTTTGGAAAACAAATAAGAATTTTTATATAGTAAAATGAAAGAAAAGGGCCGAGCTTAAACCTTCGAGATTAACTGAGATTGCCAGAGGGTCAGGTAAATGTTCAAAGACAAACATGGATGAAACAAGGCCTTTTTTCGCGACTTAATACGACTTAATACGACACAATGACCAGTGCGGGGGGGGGGGGGGGGGGGCAGGGGAGGGAGGGGAAGGGGGGCAGGGGAGGGAGGGCTGTAGAAACGCACCGTGTCCGTCGGTCTGTCCATCACTTGCCATCTTTTATCCTTGCCTGCAAACCTCGGGATGGAACAAATCTATATATGTGTCTACGAACCATACCTAAATGTGCCTTGGTGGGTGGGGAGAGGGGGGTGGGGGAGGAGGATCGATTGTCTGGTTTCGAATCAGTACCCATAATGTTACTTTCCTTATGACGATAATTTGTCCCCGTTATATCTCTAAAATTAGGATCGGATTCGATTTTGATACTCGTCACAATCACCCCATCAGGATGTGCCTTTGGCGGGTTCATCTGGATCCGTTACAATCGTAAAGAAATCAACCAGAATTCCTAGAATTCATTGTTTTTAGCCATTTTAGAATATACACGGTTATAGTTTACGCGAGATTTTAGCTTTGATATTCTTCAGTAATGACACAATGTAGCCCACAATCCAATCCCGATTTTATCCAGGTAATACCCACCAAACCAGACTACCATATTTCCGGGCAACCAGCGCGCCTGTTGATGCTTTCGACGGCAGTAATCCTTCGTGGCACTTTGATTTTGTTTTAATACCGTGAACCTACCTGGCTAATTGTACCACCTTTGGTGGTGGTGGTGGGAGGGGGGAGAGGGGGGCAATTCTCGATATAACGCGTTGCTCTTGTTGAAATTGAACTGTCCTGTACTGTGTGACTGTTTTGTTTTTCGATACTCACGTCCGTGCTTCCGCAGCCACCTCTCATAAAGCTGCCCCACGCCGCTCAATTTTCCCACGTTTTCTACAAAACTGGCCCCAGTACCTCGAAGTCTTTCTGAGTTCCAAAAAATAGAAGTAAAAAAGCTAAACATTATATATTTTTATAGACTATCAATGTTGTATCATATTGACTTGTTTTTATGAAATTTCAGTGTATGTAGAACTAGACAGTTCAATTTCGTGTAGAGAATGATGTGATCACACCAAAGCTGAGCATTAAACGCCCGGCATAATGTCTGCTTACGTCATCATTAAGTGGAACGCGATTGGTCAAAACGCCGTAATGTTCTGTGTACGTGTCTGTCGCACATGCCCACAGTGTAGGGAGTTTATAGGTAAATATGGCAAACAGATATATGTTATAGACTGAGATCTTGTTAAATATTGATGAAAAATTCGATGAGATTCTTTTCAAGACTGAAGTGCTGTCCACGGAAATTTTTAGACCCAAAATTTATATACATACTGTATGTATGCAGTATTAATCTCGGAATTCTCCCAAACTTGATTTTCGATTTAAACGGGAAGACTTACACGAGCACGTGGTTGGGTCCTCATGTTTTCGGCTTTCACACTCAGTCGAGTCTGTAAAATGCTCCGTTTCTGCCGCGTTCTTGAATTGAAAACACTTCTGCAGTGGGACACTCCGCAATGTCCTTCAATGGGCAGGCAATAGAGTGCGACCGAACCGAGGCCGGGGGATTCTCACCAGCTTTATCAGTGAACTTGTATGTGTTACAGGGATTTTTTTATCAGAGCTTTCTTGGTAATGGCGAGGAAAGTCGTGTGATGACTGAAAATTTCAAAATTTAAATTTCGATTTCGTATTTAATTGCCCTTAATGAAATTATATAAAAAAAAAAAGAATATAAAATTAAAAAATAAATGTTTCCGAATTTCCAAATGATTATGAATCCGATTTTTACGGGCCAGTTAAGTTATGATAATCGGATCATACATACACTTTTCCACCCCCTCGCCACACCCACCCCCCACCCCCCCCCCCACCCAAACGCCCATCAGAATATTGTGTAAACCGATATTACGATTCCAACTAAATCTTATTCTTTCGTAACAGCCAACCAACCTTTCATTAAACGCAATCTGTTCTTTCTAACAGGAAAAAATGCGTAGATCCGTCAAGCTTTAACCATTACGCCCAGCTTCCTGTAACATATACCAGAAAAATGCTTCTTAACCGGTTCTCGTTCTCTACACTGCTTGGTAATATTTGTATTAAGAGTAAAGAAAAAAACTGTAGTGGTGTTACTGTTGGGCGACGACTTAGTGTGTCTTCTGTCTGTTGTTAGGTGAAAAATACTTGTGGTGACGTAAAAGTCCGTTGTAATCACGGGACCGCTGTGGGGTCACTTAACCCGGCAGGTCTCGCGTCAGCAGGGTGAATTGTAACGCGTTATAATCCGGATAGAGGTCAAATTGTAGGGACAAAATCATGAAAATTTGGGAAAAAAATTGGAAAGATTTTACTTCACCACAGGTATTCTGGGTAAAAAAAAAAAAACGGTGTGATTATATCTAGTGTCACTGCATTGTGAATGTTACTATGGTTACGGAGTGAGGCGTTGAGCAACTAACTGTTGATTGTAAACAAGAAAATGAAAAGAAGTACCCCACCTGCGAAAGCCTAATTATGGGGAAGATTACTCAGGAGGATGTTGTGAACTTCACCGAGGCAGACGCGTGTCATTTTTGCTCAGTTGGTGGAATTTCTGTGGTGTGACGTCCCGCATGCGCCCGAGTTGATCTGTATGGACAGGAGGACCAGTTTCCAGCGATGGCAAGACTCATCAATTGGCATTTCGTGCGGTGAGTAACTGTTTCTTTCGGTACGGAATGTATTGCTTTGGATTTGGACACGCTTCAGTGCACTCATTGCTCCACGCTGTTCCGCTCTAAGCAGCCGTCCTCGCCCGGTCTGTATCGGGGGAACCGTGGCATTGTCTCGTACCTTTCGCCCACTACCCTTTGGCACGCGTGACGATAACGCGATTAGTGGTACAAACCATTACCGGAAGTCCATAGGTGTGATGTTTAGTTCGCATTTCGGACTTGCGTGGAGGTGTGTTACCGGTTGTTCGGTAGCTCTAGTCATTTTATTCCAAGCTCGGCATTGTTTCTAGAAGCATTTTACAGGAGTATTTGACGAAGGAAGGCATTTCTGCGCAACCATAGGCGATGGTGAGATTTGATGAAAACTGCAAATATTGTTGTCAGCTACTGTTTACAAGTGTTAAAGTCAAAAGTCACGTGACATGCTCTCGAAAACAGTACAAAGTGATTTCAATCTCGCGCCCAAATTCCTTTAAACCTGAAATAACGAAGGGACTCAGTGTGAATTGTGACTGTATTGTCAATGCGTCTTAGCAAGTATTGTCACTCCATCCTTAGCATGTATTGTGACTGTGTACTTGACCTGTATTTACCGCATATACTTAATACGGATTCTGAGCACACCCTTAGCATGTATTGTGACTGCGTTATAAGCATGTATTATCACCCCATCCTTAGCACGTATTGACTGCATACTTAATACGGATTCTGAGCACACCCTCAGCATGTATTGTGAATTGTGACGGTATCCTTAGTATGTATTGATTGTACCCTCAGCACGTGTTGTGGCTGCGTACTTAACATGTGCTGCCTCCATACTTAATACGGATTCCGACCACAACCTTAGCATGTGTTGTGACTGCTTCCTCAGCACGTATTGTCACTCCACCCTTAGCATGTATTGTGACTGCGTCCTCACCATGTATTGTCACTCCACCCTTAGCATGTGTTGTGACTGCGTCCTCAGCACGTATTGTCACTCCACCCTTAGCATGTATTGAGACTGCGTCCTCAGCACGTATTGAGACTGCGTCCTCAGAATGTATTGTGACTGCGTCCTCAACATGTATTGTCACTCTATCCTTAGCATGTATTGTGACTGCGTCCTCACCATGTATTGTCACTCCATCCTTAGCTTGTATTGTGGCTGTGTACTTAACCCATATAGACTGCATACTTAATACGGATTCTGAGCAAACCCTTAGCATGTATTGTGACTGCGTTATAAGCATGTATTTTTGTCACCCCATCCTTAGCATGTATTGACTGCATATTTAGTACGGATTCTGACCACATCCTTAGCAAGTGTTGTGACTATAACCTCAGTACGGCTTGTAACTGTGCCTTTAGCATATGGTGCGACTGCTTCTTTAGTATTGATTGTGACTGCGTCATAAGCATGTATTGTGACTGTACGTATTGTGACCGCTTCATAAACATGTATTGTGACTGCGTCATAAGCACGTATTGTGACTGTACGGATTGTGACCGCTTCATAAACATGTATTGTGACTGTACGGATTGTGACTGCGGCATAAGCATGTATTGTGACTGTGGTCTTGGTGTGGATTGTGACTGCGTCATAAGCATGTATTGTGACTGTGGTCTTGGTGTAGATTGTGACCGTGTCTTTCGTGACTGGTTGCAGTGCTTCGTTTTTTTGACTAGCTGTTATCATGAAATACATCACCTATGTCCTAACACCACGAAACGTGCTAATGCTGTTCAAAATTAAGAGGCACATCGTGCCATTACTTTTGAAAATGACCATAATAATGGGCAAATGGTCCAATTCAAACGTCAGTGAAATGTTATATGTGAAATGCTCAAGTTTTTGTAGCCGCCATATATCAACTGTTCATTAGTCCCTGCATAAATACCCTCTGCAGTGAAAACCTGCATGGTAAAGCTGTGTGACTTAGAGTCCTCGTGGTAACACCTTTATCAAGGTGTTACACATTACTCGGGCTAAATCATGCCTGAAAGCTTGAGATTTGAATCCACCAGTCTTGTTACAAGATTTCTTTGAACGACCTTCTCTCGCCCCAGCCACCCCCAGGCCCACTTTTAGTGTCCGCTACGACAGGTTTCTACTCACCCCCCAGGCCCCCACTCACCCCCCCCCCCTCAAAAAAAAAAGGCCCGCTTGCAGCGTTACAAGCTGTGTCCTCTTCTACTGGTCCCCTCTCAACCCCCCTCCCCCTGCAGGCCCGCATGCAAGCGTTACGGGCTGTGTCCTCTTCTACTGGTCCCCTCTCAACCCCCTCCAGGCCCGCATGCAAGCGTTACGAGCTGTGTCCTCTTCTACTGGTCCCCTCTCAACTTCCCCCCCTCCAGGCCCGCATTCAAGCTTTACTTGCTGCGTCCTCTGAGGCTGGGTCCCTTTCATCCCCTACGCTCGCTTACAACCTTTACGGTCTGTACCACTGGCCCATTCTCACGCCCCCCCCCCCTCCCCAATCCCAATCCTGCTTTCACCTGTTAATGGTTTTATCCTCATCGATTGATCCCCTCTCGCCCCGAGGCCCGCTTTGAAAAGTTTCGGGTTGTGTTCTGCACGACTGGTCCCCTCTTACCCCCTCCCCGGCTTTCAAGCGTCACGGGGTGTGCCCTCTACGACTTGTTCGTTATCACCCAAAGGCCCTCCTTCAAGCGTTACGGACTGTGTCCAGTGAGTTAGCCAACTATCATCCTCTCCCCCGCCCCCTCCCCCCAGGCCCACTTTCACGTGCTTAGGGCTGTGTCCTGAACGACACATTTTAGAGCCGTTTTCGTCCTCTTGAGTTTGCCCGCATTCATCCCTTCCGACCGCTTTTAAGTCATGGTTTTGGTTTGCCTCATGTTCCATGTATAGCCGAAGTCTAGGTGTCAGAAATAAGCATGTCACTGCTGCACTGAACACGTGACCTTGAAACTCCAGGCCAGTGTTCAAATCAGATCAGTTTATCTGCGAAAAATAACACTCCGCGTAGCTTTTGAAAAAAAGAGGTCACGTGAAGTGTAACGTAGGAAAGTCACTACAGGATTAAGTGTTGTAGCTCGGATATGAAGACATGGTCGTCACGTGACCTCTAAAATCTAGGTCAGTGAGGTCCAAATCGGTAAGAAGCTTGTAAATTGAGGTTGAGCGCAAAATTTGCAGTTCTCATCAAATCTCATTGCCGTCTCTGTGTGCGTAAAATGTCTTCCTGCTTCAAACACTTCAGTAGGATGTTTCCACGAAACCATCCCGAGCGGGGAATGAAAAGAGGAAAGCTACCGAACAATGGGTCACATACCTGTGTGTGGGCCCGAAATGTGAATTAAAATAACACGTGTGTACTTTTGATATGTTTGTGCCACCAATCTCATTATTGTCTCGTTAATCAACAGGTACTGTGCGAAAGAGCCGAGATAATGTCATTGTGTCCTCATATAGCGCTGGGGAGAACGGTTGTTTTAGGCGGAGCAGGGTGAAGTGATTGTTGAATTGTAGCGTGCCAAGTCCAAAGTAATGCATTCACTGCCGATAGAGACAGTTACTCACCGCACGAAATGCCAGTTGATGAGTCTTGCCATCGCTGGAAACTGGTCCTCCTGTCCACACTGATCAATTCGGGCGCATGCGGGACGTCACACCACAGAAATTCCACCAACTGAGCAAAAATGACACGCGTCTGCCTCGGTGAGGTTCACAACATCCTCCTGAGTAATCTTCCCCTTTCGCAGGGGGGTATTTATTGAGAGGGTAGAAATAAAATTTTAAAAAATCGCACAACTTTCATTCTCTTCCTGTGTTTGGTTAGCCATTAGCTCGCCCTGCCTACTGCTCCCTCCCCCTGTTCCGGTTTCCCTCCCTCTCTCTTTCCTTCTCCCCTCCCTTTCCGGTTTCCCCTCCCTCTCTCCTCGCCCTTTCCTCTCCCTGCCACCCGCGTGCTCTCTTTTCTCTCCCTCCAACCCGCCGGGCTCGAACCCGGTACCTTCGCGTTTGGAGCCGTCTGCGTGTCCCACTACGCCACAGAGGCCCCACCTCCTCCCTTAGGCTCTCCCCACATTAATATACTTACGGAAGTCAATTTTAAAGATTTTTAAACATAAAATAATTCAAAGCCATGTGCGGGGCTCGAACCGCTACCCTGAGGATTGAAAGTCCCCTGCTCTACCGAGTACGCCAAAGCGGCTCGGTGCAGGTTAAGTGTATTTCGACATATATCTAGATATAGGACTCAATTTGAAACGAAAATGAACTTTAAAATAATTGCGAGTTTCGAACCACTGGCCTGAGGATTACAAGCCCTCTGCTCTAACCACTACACCAAACCGGCTTGGTGACAACCCATGATATTGGTACCTAAATATACTTAACCTAAAGAAAAAAAAATTAAAAAGCCTCCCCCCTCCTCCTCTCCCGATTTTTTTTAAAGAAGACATGGTTTTAGACATTTGTTTTTCGAAGACCCAAAAATTTCTTTATAGATTTTTTTGAGCACCCAGAAATGGCTTTATAAATTTTATTGGAAGACCCAGAAATGTACATAGATTTTTTCGAAGACTTAAAATATCTTTATAGATTTTCTTTTAACTGACGCTTTTTGTCGCTTTATTAAAAACAAGTTCAGGTGTAGTACAATTAAAGACTATAAACTACTAGTAAAAAGTCTTTGGTACAACCTAATAGAAAAGCTACCACACGAAGCTTTACAAACTGGCAGAAATACAAACCAGAATAAGAAATTCTAAACAACATAACAAGATTCATCAAGAATGTCCAGGGGCGTTGTGACCAGCCGATGGCCGCCAAAAAGTAGTAATCATATTGTAAAACCCGGTTGTTGAAAATTCGTACAAGAGTTTAATGGAAACAGGTCAAGATTGTAGGAGAAGAGACATTATGGAAATTGACTACTATATATTTTTAAATGTCCCGCGCCCCCCCCCCCCCCCTACCTTCACCCACTCATTTAGCCATTTTTTTGGCGGATCGCGGAAAAGTAACTTTTCAAAAGACGACCGCCCAGGGTACAGTTATGAAAATTTGAAGACAATCCGATCAAAATCGTGGAAGTGGGGCTTTGAAAATTGGCCATCGAAAAATGCCCCATCCACCCTCCCATTTGGCCAATTTTTGGCGGATCACAAAAAGAGGAACTTTTCAAAAGCGGACCGCCTAGTGAACATTTGTGCAAAATTTGAAAACAACTCGATCCAAATTGTGGGGAAAAACCGTTAGTAAATTGGTAGAACGCGAAAAAAAATTTCAAGAGAGGCCTACCCAGTAAACATTCGTGCAAAATTTGAAAGGGATGCGTCCAGATTGTGGGAGTAGAAGGAATTTAAAAATTGAGTCCCAAAAAATTCTTAAATGCTCTCCCCTCCCCCATTTAGATAATTTTCTTCTTGATTGCCAAAAGAGTAGCTTTTGAATAGAAGATAGCCTGATGAGCATGTATACAAAATTGGAAGGTAATCCGATCAAAATGGTAAATCCATCCCATTTGGTGAATTTTTGGTGGATCACAAAAAAGTACTTTCTCACGAGAGGCCTTCCTGGTAAACATTTATGCAAAATTTGAAGACAATCCTATCAAAATTGTGGGAGAAGAAGCATTTTCAAAATTCTTAACCAAAATAATTTTAAATGGCTTCCATTTGGCCAATTTTTGGCGGACTGCAAGAGAGGCCTACCTTGAGAACATTCGTACAAAATTTAAAAGGAACCTGATCAAAACTGTTGGAGAAGAAGCACGTACATAAAGACGACGGATACCCCCTCTACTGATGTCACAAAACGAGCCTGACGAAGTCGGCTGGTCAAAAAATGGTTATACCTTATGATTTATTTAATTTTCAATAACTCAACTCATTTCTGTTCTTGAACGCATTTCAACCATCTCAGGTTGCCAGTTTTGAAAAATAAAATCTCGCATCTCACAAGCCAAGGCGCCGTGATGTGCGCTTCATAGGAGGAGTTCATTATGACTGACAATCTACGCAGCACAACAGGAGTTCATTATGACACATTTACGCTGCACAGAAGAGCTCATTATGATATCGATATGAATATACTACCGATAAATCTAATGTCGTACAATTCAAAAATTTTTCAGAATTTTGATATTTCAGTTTAGAAAAAAAAATAATAATAATAATAATAATAATAATTGTAATTCACTGCTTGCCAAATGTAAGAATTTACATTTTAACAATTTTTCAGTCTTTTTCTTTAAAATTAAAATCAGACTCGTCAATGCTGAGACGTTACATTTATAGGTAGTCTATTCAACAAGAGCCTAAAAATATCTGCTTCTTAATTTACTGCATGGTATGAGTTCGCTGTGACATGGATATGGATATGGACATGGACATGGACGTGGATATGGATATGGACATGGATATGGATATGGATATGGATGTATCGAGTCTTGGTGTTGATTTTGGCGCAAAACACTACCGATAAACCTAATGCCGTACAAGCCGAAAGTGTTTCAGCATTTCGTCATATTAGGTTGTAAGCAAAAGTAATAGTTATCTTTCTTAATTCAGAAAAAAAATTGAAGAAAAATATGATTGCAAGAAATAGTCAAATTCACTCATTACCGCTATTTAAAACAAAACAACAGTAGTTATTATAAATATTTTGGATTTACTGCTCGCCAAATGGTAAGAATTTACATTTCTAAACTATTTGTCACTGGTTTAAATTGATGCGACTTTCGATTTATCGGTAGTCCGTTCCAGAAAGCCAACCAAAAAATATCGGACAGAACTCCTAAACATGAACTTTGACCCAGATTTTCGAGATTGAATTGAAGGGGTCCATGCATAAACTTGATAACTCCACTTATCAGGAAAATGCACTATTACCACCACGGTATTTCCTGGCCTCTGTTGTATCACATATGTAAGTCTTACACCTCAAAACCGATTAGAAGTGGGCATTTTTTAGGAAAATGCTGTCGGAAAAACCTATGTTTGTTACTAAAATTTCAAACTTTAAAAGCGTTTTTCTAAACTGCTGATAACTGCAGTTATCAGGTTTATGCATGGACCCCTTCAATTGTAATTGTACAACATTTTTTACACACAAGAAAAACGTACATCGGATACAATAAGTCGAAGTCGAAAAATGCTTATTTTTACCCATAGTTCAATAACTCTTTTTACATTAATTAAAACAAGCTTTCAAGATACAAACACCTGGGCGAAATAAAACAACAGCTGCACCGAGCAGTCCACACGAACTTGTATATAGCAATATGTACGAAACACCTCCGTTTTTAAAATAATTTCAGGAGCAGTCGCTCGCCCACAGCAATCGAACACTGTCATTCAGTTCAAAGTTTGGCACAGTGACAAGTTTTGACAATTACTTTTTTACATAGCCCGGGAAAACAATACAAGCTTGGTAGACTAGACCAAAACTGTCACATTGGCAGCAGGAAACCGTGGTTTTTGGCACAGTGAAAATTCTGTTTTGGCCCAACTTTAATTCCAAAAGCAATCGAATAAAACTTGGAGGGGAAAAGGGGACATTCAGGGAGTACATATTCAATGTTTCTATTGCTGTTTTGAAGCCAAACTTTGCGCCTGTTGACAGAATAAGAGAGACCAACACAAACCCCGAGAGATCATCAGGGAGGTCACATGCTACATTGCACCACACTCACCAGGAAAACTTCTGGACTATTTTTTAAAAAGTCTTAATATTCACTACAGAAAGAGCACTGGCTTATTTCAACAACTTTTGTTCACAATGTAACTTTACAAAAACCATTCAAGAGGAAAGCTGTCAGATCAGGCAACGATCCATCAGTGCTGAAAATTCCGTCAATTTTCGTCAGACTGTCAAAACAATTGAACAGTTCAGTAACGGACTGCACTGGGAACATTCGTGCCAAATCTGACAGCCATCCCACCCCATTAAAACAACTGATTCACTGACAAGAATGGTAATAACACAAGGATGTCCAGGGACATTATAACCAGCCGAGATGTAATGAACAGAGTATCAAAAGGCTTGTAGGATGGCCAAAAAAAGGTAATACCATTTTAACAAGACCGTCAAGTGACGGTGTCCAGGTGCCGTCAGAGTGACAAGACCGTCAAGTGACGGTGTCTGGTGACATCAGAGTCACAAGACACCAACTGGCACTGCGCCTTTTTTAACAAAATATGGCGCACAGGAAATTCTACTTCTATCATTAACTATTTTATGTATCATTACCAGCTTCATTTTAGGCTGTAAAACGCAGCTTGTGTTCATTCTGACAACGAAAAGATGCAAAATGTACACTTTTTTTTATCATTTAAAAAAATACCGATCCGTCAATTGCTGACCGATTTTAAAAATGATGTTCATCTGTAATATACGTATTTTCACTGTGCAAAGCTCGAAATGTTAGCTTGGTGGTTAGCGTACCATTCGTCACTATGAAGGCTGTATTGGAACACGCTTGCTAAAGGAAGAACGGCGTAATAGTAAAAGAAGAGCTAGAAAGAAAGAAATTCCGATTAATTGCCACCTACCATATGCACGCCGATGCGCGGGGGGGGGGGGGGGAGGGGGGGAGGGGGGGGGCGATTACCAAAAAAAAAAAAAAAAAAAAAACAGCGTGGCACACCTGCATTTTAAGTTTCAAAAGACGAGGCCCAGTAATTCATGAAAACTTTTATGGACAAAACTCCACTGTTCGGATACAAAATGTCTAAAACTGATCAGCTCGTGACAAAGTGCCACTGCGTCCATTTTCAGCCACTTTAACAAATAACACGACATTGCACATATGCTATAAATATACATTTTCACACTGTCACTTCTAAAAAATTGGGCCTTATGGTTTCTGAGAACTTGTCTAGGCAACCCAACCCCTTCACCTAGCTTTTTTTGATCAATTTTTGACAGTGCCGATGAGTCAAATTTTGCCCGATTTATAAAAAAAAATGCGACGTTGCACATTTGCATCATATTTATTTTCACTGTGTAAAAGTTTCAAGGCTCTGGCTTGCGGTTTTTAGAACTGATCTGACAAAATCCAAGTCTCGATGCAAAGTGTGTTCATCGTTTTCCCATTTTTAACAAAGTTCAAAACAAGGCAGTCTTATGTCAATTTAAAAAATAACACGACGTTGCATATCCGCAATATATGTGTACTGTCGGTGGGTATTTTCAAAACAATGGGTCTTACACTTCCTGAGAACAAAACTCCAAAGTCCCGATGCACAATTGAAATTTTTATTACACTTCACAAACTGCAGATTGGTCACTTTTGATCCATTTCAAAATAAAACCACGTTGTAACTCTACAAGCATATGTGAAATGTGAAAAATTGTAACAACCAATCAGTTTTGCATTGTTCTTTAGATCCGTTTTCAACTGCTATGGTCATGTCGGGATCCCCCTGCCACATTTTACTGAAATGGGGCATTCCAGCTCTCCTTCTAACCCTTTAAGTGTGAAGTGCCTCGCCGGGTAGCAAGGAGGAGTCCTAATTTTAAAATTTTAGGTATGACCCGACCGGGGTTTGAACCCACGATCTTCCAGTCTCGAGGCAGACACTCTAACCACTAGGCCACCGAGGCTGGTTACTAGAATTGAATTTAACATTAATATTTACTTTTTTGCAGTGTCTCAGATACGAAGTCTTTCCTTCTTCACTGGCGCGGCCATCTTGAATACTTTAAGCCGTCTGCAGTGTTTTTTCTGGCAGCCATGTAATCATTTGACTGCTTTACGCCAAACGAATGTGTTGTTACGATCTAACTTGTATAAAACCGCGACCAACTCCCAACTCAATTCATATCTACCAAATCAATGAAAAATGTTAAAATGCGTCAAAAATTGGCAAACTGCGAAAAAACTGACAGGATTCGACTCAGGTACACTGGAGGCACTAGTTTTAACAATTTCGAAGACAGTATAAAAATTGTACAGAAAATACATTTTTGTCGAAAATTTGGCGAACTTTGGAATTTTACCAATTCGCCAAATTGGCGAAAATCCAAAATTGGATTTAGTACTTTTAAATCCATAACCCAGACTACCTTCATGCAAAATTTCGAGCAAAGTTAACAAAATTGGTAAAGGTCGTGATCGGTTCATCAAATTGGCGAAAATACGTGAATTGCGAAAATAATGAGTATTTGTTCCCTAAGTTGGGTATATTTCCACAAAATTTACAGCGATCCAATGAAAACTGAAAAAGAAATAGCAAAAAATTTAAAGTTTGCAGATGGACTCAGGGACATTTTTTTTCATTGCGTCATAACAAAAATTTCACTTTAAACGTACGCTGATTTTCCGGTGAAGGGTGGCTGTTGTATTTTTACGCTGACTTTATCAAAACTGTGTGAGATCTTGCAATGAGAAGTTCCAGATTTAGTTATATGTAAAACCATTTCGAATTTTTGGTTAAAAATTCGCCAAAAATTTGGCTTTAAACAAATAATCATTGAACTTAAGAACAGCACACACACCACCGGCGCCACTTTCCGTGAAGTTTGGGATCACTCCAGCCAGCAGTTTTTCCTCATTTACCATTCTGTTGGACGTACGGACAGACGACAGAGGCTACACGATGGGTATAAGTCTTGCTTTTGCCACCTCGGCTAAAAACTTATTACTGAAAGATTTTAAAGGCCGGCATTTGTCTAATCTCCGGCGAATCACCCCCCCCCCCAAAAAAAAAAAAAAAGGAAAAAAAAATCAAGGAAGTCCAACCTTGGGCTACGCCTTAAAATTGAAATTTCAAGAGAGACCTTTCTACGGAACATTCTTGAAAAATTCGAGAGGGATCCGGTCAAAATTGTGGGAGACGAAGCATTTTGAAAATCGGCTAAAAATCAAAATAGCGCTATTTGGCCAATTTTTAGCGAATCACCAAAAAAGTGATTTTGACGTCAACCAACTGGAGAATATTCTTACAAAATTTGAATTTCGATCAGCACTAATTGGCTAATTTTTGGCGAATCTCCAAACAAAGTCAGATTTCAAGAAAGGGAACCTAGAGAACATCTATACATAATCTGAAAGGAGTTTGATCAAAATTGTGGGAGACGAAGCACTTTTAAGTAAAAAGTTTACATACGTACGTACAGACGACGGATGCCCCTGGTCGAAAATGGCGAAGACGGCATTGAAAGCGATTATAAAACAAAAACACGAGCAACCAGCGGTTGAGAATCCCCCGGATGTCGTATAATTAGTAAGGTGGAAAAGCTGGGAAATAATCACGAACTTACTTGTATTTAAAATTCCAAGTCCCACCACGGAACCAGCCAACCCACCCCAGCCCCCCTCCACCCCCCCCCCCCCCCCCACACACAATTACAAATCGACGCGTGTTGGTTGTTACGTGCATTACGCACGAGTCTGAACCAAAATACCATGACTCTGGATTCAATCCAGAATATCGAACCTCCCAAAATGCATGGTAGTTTTTTCCTTTATGTAGTTAGGAAGATATCGCCTGGACAAAATCTGAGTTCAAATTATTCGGCCATAACATTTAACCATTTTTCAGGATATAAGTATTACGTAGTGCTTAAATTAAGAATTCTTGTGCAAATAAGAAACCACGTATTTTTGTCAGGGTATTCCGGAATCTCGTCGTCGGCGTCCGTCCGTGTGCAAAAGACGCAATGCACCCCATCTACCATCGGTGGTTTGTTGGGTGCTTTCTTCGCTGTCGTGGCTTCCATCTCCTGAAGTCACTTTTCGGTGCAGTCTTTTAGCTTGTTGTTCAGTACGCGCTTCCGGTCTAACAACGCGTGGGGTCACATTCGGAACAAGCTCTCCTGAAGGTTTTCATGTAGTGTGTATAGATGTGTTTAAGTCCTACTTTCGGGCGGCATTCTGGATCATGTGCCTGCCGGGCAAGTTCACCATATAGGTCTTTGGGAATCGTCCATTCTACGGGTGTGGGCAAGGCAGCCTGAGCAACGCTGTTACGCTGGGGGGCGGTGTTCTAACCTCTCCCAAATCGCCATACTGGTAATCTGGTCTTGCTTTCTGATATGCGGGCCAAGACATCAGAAGTGGAGGCCGTCCACTTATCGTGCATACGTTGTCCAAGTGTCACTGTCGTATAGTAGTGTGCTAGCTAATAATAGACGCACGCCTGGTGACTAATTGTCGTTTGTTTTAGTGATCAGTCTGGGACTTTCCAGGCATATTTGGTGAGCCTGTCAAATGTTGAAAGTAGCTTTGGCAATGCAGATATGTAGCTCCTCGTCCACATATGAGCTGTCAGTAACGGTTGAGTACAGGTAGCCGAATTTCTCCACCACTTCTACAGATGTATCTTTTAGGGTAATTGTAGGAGGGGGCGAGTGACTCGCCAACTCAAAACGGCGGTCTCTTTAGTGCAAATTAGTAAGCGAAATTGGTCTATGAAATTCTGAAAATCCTGTGTGCGGCATCGTCTGCAAAACTGGAAGGCTATTGGAAGGGCGTGTACTTGCGTTCGTTGTTAATTCTTTGCGGCACTTCGGGACTTCAGCTCGGATTCCGTCGTTCCCCCCGAGTGTTTGCCACTGGTCAAACCGTCGTGGACTCGGCTCAGTTCCTCTAGGCTTCGGCACTGTTCGGAGATGCCGAAGTGTTCAACCCATCTCTTCATTTATCCACGAAGACTTTTAGCCAATGATCCCTTTTTATCTGGAGATTCCTCATGACTGCACGCCACATCTTGTCCTTTTTTCCGTGTTTCAGTGGCTGGTAGGATGTCGTCCGAGTGTGTATCGAAACACTCCTTCTTGTGACTGTATCTCTATACGATATCTCTTCGTGTATAACCCACTCTTCCCGTGACAGTCTATGGCATGATTTGGGTACACCTTGGTCGGCGCTATGTATATGTAGTGGTAAAGCCTCCTCCCCCTCCCCCTCCCTCCACACCCTACCTAATCCGCTAGCGCATGTCACCACTTTCCACCCCCACTCCAGCACATTCTCTCACTAATGGCGAGGTACAATCGCTTCCGACACAAACCCTCCCGATCTGCAGCCACGAACCAAACACCATCTGAGAATTTAAACATTCCAGTGTTGCCACTTCCTACGGCTTTGGCCGTATCTACGGCTTTTTTGTCATTTTCCCAAAATCCTACGGCTTTTCAACGGCTTTCGATGTTACATACGGCTTCCTACGGCTTTTTACAAATTATCACTTGACATTTAAAAATTTTATTTTGGAATTTGTAAAAAGAATATCCACAATTAAAATTTTTTGATGCTCTTTGCTGTGGTGCTTTTTTATGGATTTTCAGAAATATAAGCCATCTATCGTCTGTCATGGGAGTCGTTGATGTGTATGGCCTTAACGCATCCTTAACCCCAGCAACACCGCTTCCTGCAGGTATGTTGACTTTTTAACAGTAACTATATTTTTCAATAACTTGATTGTAGTTGTTTCGCGTTTTGTAACGAATGGCAAAATGAATTCAAACAATGAATGCTGATTGAATATCATGTTTAATAACTTTGAGGTATTTATGTAAATGAATTAAGTTTTTAATGAGTGATGAAATACAGAACTATTTCTAGAGTTTATGACCATGTTTAAAGATTAGTTTAAAACGAAGCAGTCTTTTGAGAATTAATTTGCGTTATGTATGATTCACGGTATTGTTGGTGTTTGTTGTTGGCATTTGAAAAAATGGTTGTTTGAAAAATTCTAATAGGTAAACTTCATCAAAATGTATTGATTAGAGTGAGGTCTGTAAATTGTAAACAGGGCGTTTGATACCTTATTTGGCATATCTGTCACTTTTATGATGTAAATCCATAAAAATAAAGCGTCTTGAATGAGTCTAGACTTTTTTTCGATGGCTATGGCTTTTTTTTGAAATGTTGACGTTGTAAACAGGAAATTAATCATTTTTTTTCAGGCTGTCATGTGAAGATAAAACAAGGTCATTATTTAGATATATATTATGGATTCCCCTATACGAAAATAAAGGCTTTCTCATTAAAAAAATAGAATTTTATATCAATTGGTTATTTTGTAGTCCTTTAAATAAGTTTTTTTTTGATCAAGTCAACATTTCGAAAAAATGAAAGGGAGTGGCGACCCTTGCCTCCAGAGCTAATAGTTAAGTATTATTTAAGGTACACGGGATGAGCTTCTGTGCGCAAAGACTTGGCGAGGCAGAAACAGAAGGAGGGTTTATCATAACTAGATTTGTTAGGCTTCGTTAGAGGCTATGTCAGCCCATTGCCAAAACTAATAGATATCCCTTTTATAGATATTTTTTTAACTGTATTTAAAGGTAAAATAGTAGAGGCCTTGATTTATATGATATGTGTTGTAATTTATTTTGTAATTTATAAGTTCCTTTTCAAATTGGCTGACTGTTATTGCTTTTGATGCTTCCGACCGTCCGTCCCTCTAGCTTCGTTAATGTCTCAACATTCTTTGTCCATGGCACTTCCTTAGGAATACTCTTTACTACATTTCAGACAATGAAAACGTATATATTGCTGATGTGATTTGTAACTTTACGAAATGAAAGAATGTACATCAATGGATTGAAACGTTTAGCGATTTACATGTAGTATCCGTAACTTTGGGCTTAACATATGTGGTGCCTATGTTAAACCCTAGTTTTAGACCAGAGTTACCGACCTTGCCTGCACTTCTATTAGATAAGTATTCTCTATTATGCCACTGATGTGCTATACATAATTTGTTGTTCAACTTATCATGTCGAACATTCACCAGAGCTAAGTCTCATTTGCTATATTTCAAGAACCATTATTCCGAACACAAATTAGTAAATATTTGTTTAGCTTTATATCATAGTCATATTTACTTCCCATCAATTGTAGAAGAGTTTAGTAATCATGAAGAGTATCGAATGGACCCCTCATGTTTGTAACAGTGAGATTTCCTTTGTCCAATACCAATCCAACATATGTTTTACACAGCAAAACTCACTGTGGAGGTGTGAGGGGTGTCCATTTGATACTGCTCCATAATTTTACACTTGACGGAATACAAAACGCTAATTAATTTATCATAACCATAAAAAAACCATATTTGATAAGTAACCATTACCTCTTCCTATACCTCATGAAATGTTAACCCTTTGTTATAACCTGAAGAGCAACCATGTCTGAGAGCCAAATATCTTCATATTTGCAGCACTGCTATTTACGAAAAGTGTTTTAGTCCGGCGACTAAGATTGTCGGTTGGTTGTCAGTACATGTCTGTACGTCGTCAGAACTAAAATATTGAGGCGGTCACCATTGTTATGCCTCGCCTGACTCATGTCGGCGTGGCACAAAGTTTTTTTCCTCACCCGTCTGTCTCGGTCCGTCCAGCCGTCTGTCTGTCCGTCACGCTTTGGCTATTAAGTCTGGTTGAGAGCAGTTAATCAATAGTATTTGACAAGGCCCATTTGTTTCATCATTTTATTCATATACTCAGTTTTGTCGAGAGCGTTCATCAAAACTATTTGAAAGACCATGAGTGAAAATCTTGATCGCAATGGCGAGAAAGTCGACCAGAGATTTTCGAAGATAAAATTTTGATCAAGTCATTTAGAATGTACAGTATTAATTTTTCGATTTAGCGTATTTTTTAATTTTATGTGATACCGGGTATAAGATGACTTGAAGATGTCTGTATCTATATAATGACCTTCTGGTGTAACTATAAACATTCATATAGGGTTTAAACAAAAGGTTTGGTCTGGGAAAAGCATATGAAAAGTACGATTCAACTGTTACCAAGAGTACATTTTGAGGAATCATGGACACTCTAGAGTCAACAGCTCCTTGTATTGCTTCTTCAGTGACACAGAAAATTTTCTCTCTGAATTATTCGATGCTCACTTTCTAGGTCTGAGCAATAGGAGATATTTGAGTGTGCAAAAATGTTGAAATATCTATTTAAGTCTCGATTTGACTATAAATAAAATCTGGCGGTCCTTTATGACATTCGAGGTTGTCGATTCTAGAATTGTCCAAACATCCTATTAAATCGACCGACATGATTACAATTTTGTGATTCATAGTCATAGACTACAGCTGCAAAAACGGTCGACTTAATGCAACACAATGGATTTGTTCTGTGTGTTGACAATTAATATGTACTCTTGGTAGCAGGAGAGCACAAATATTTAATATGATTTTCTTTTCAGACCTCCAAGATGAATAGATGGCAACAGAAATATAAGTCAGAGTGGGAAGATGAAGTAGATTCTAATAATGAAAGACTCGGAACATGGTGTTCAGCAAGTAAACATGACCCGTTGGCGGCTTGGTGCCGATTCTGTTGTGTAGACATAAATGTTAGCGGGGCTGGAAAGAAACAATTGATAAGACATTCCGGAACGCAAAGACACATAAAAAGAAAACAAGAAAACAAAACGCAACCAAAAGCAACTTTGTTCATTCCCAAAGGTAATAACTTTGAGGAACAGGTCATCAAAAGTGAAATTATGTGGTCACTTTTTTCAGCACAACATAACTTGTCCGCTAGTCTTTCCGATGACATTGCAGATCATTACAGGGCTATGTTTCCTGATTCAAAAATCGCAAATGAGTTTAATTCAGGGCGAACTAAAACAAGCTATATTTTGACTGATGCCATACACACTGTTTTTCACCAGGAATTAGTCCAAATTTTACAGACGACAAAGTTCTCTGTATTGATAGACGAAAGTAACAAGAACTATAAAACCAAATATTTACATATTTTAGTGCGTTTTTATAGCTCAGAATTGAACAAGACTGTTACTGCTTTTTTCAAGGTCGTTGTTCTTAATAAAGGCAACGCTGAGAACATAGTCAATGCTCTCGAAGCAGCTTTTGCGGAAGACCTGATACCGTGGAATAACGTGATTCAGCTGATGAGCGATTCGCCAAACCATATGAGAGGCTCTAAGGCGGGTGTGATAGCGTTAATCAAACAGAGATTTTGTCCTCATCTGATCGATATTGGAGGCTGCAACCTCCATCACATAAGCAATGCCTTAAATTATGGCGTGGAAAGCCTAGGCACAGAAATTGAAGAACTTGTAATTGACATACACAGTTTTTTCAAATATCGGGCTGGCCAATGGGAGGACTATGAGAACATCCAAAGACTGCTTGAAGTACCTGAACATAGTATGCTGAGATTCGTCGAGACTCGGTGGTTGAGCATTCTACCCGTGGCAAACAGAATCCTGGAGCAGTGGGCTGCGCTTAAACAATTCTTTGTGGACTAATATCAAGCCAACCAAACATGGGAAAACAAGACCGAGTTAAACGTATAATTAATCGTCTTCGCGATCCGATTGTGCATGCGAAACTCTCCTTTCTGTCTGAGACGCTGCCCATGTTCGAACGGTTCGAAAAACTCTTTCAAACAGAAAACACTCAGATACATCTTCTCTATAGTGAACTTGGTGATTTAATGAAATCGGTCATGTCACAATTTGTGAAATCTGACATTCTCGAACCTATTACAAAAGTCGCGAATCTAGCCAATGTTTCGTTTGGTGAAATCAAAAACCAGCTCAGTGATTCTAATGTATCAGTTGGGATAAAAACACGAGACATGATTAACAAGATGAAAGACTGTGAGAAAAAACTATTCTCATTGTCTATTCGCGGTTTTTATAAGTTAAATAAGGCAATTCAATTGTAAATGCTCAAAGAATGAAAAAAAAAAAATCAGAAAATATAAATTTCCTTTCGACTAACATTTTTTCTGTTTGGTTTTAAAGGTGATACTTCTCTCGCTAAAGAGCTCCGAGAAAAGACTGCTGAAGAATTGATCGAAAATGCCGGGCGTTATGCTGAACACAGTGTGGTTGTTGAAAAAGCAGCCTCCATGAAATCTGATGTGCTCACGGTATGGCAAACACTGCTGGAGCAAAACAGCATTACAGAAGATGCATTGCCAGCAAGCATAAAAACAGAAGCAACCAAAGAAAATGGACGTTGGTGCTCCATGTTACAAGTTTTGGCCCTTTCCACAGTGATTCGCATGCCAATCAACAGCGTCTTTCAGGACGTTGAGCTGTACGCCAAACCCCTGTATAACACTATGGTGTTCCCTCTTTCAGGCAAAACCACAATAAGTCGTAATCCACTTACTATTCTATGGAGTAGACTATGCTTCAATAACAATACGCCTTTTATCCCCGATCACGTTGTACCGCTTGTAAAGGTGTAGGCTTGTTGACATTTGTGAAAACATTCTGATTGATCAGGCAAAACAAACAAGTTTGTTAAGAGTGAGAGAAGGGCTGCTAGAAGTTTCACTTTTTCTCATGAAAAATGGTGTTTGCCAAGGTTCTTTTCTTATTTACTATTTCGGTAAATTTTGCGAAAGTGAAGTTTTAAAAGTCCTTGCCAAATTCATGGGCAAAATAAGAAAAAAAACATGTCTCTAAAAACGACAAGAAATCTTGCTCTCTACCTTCTCTGGTCAATTTTACAATTGATCGTGATTTATGTTGCTCAACTAATAACTATTTCATTTCACAATAGTGTAAATTGTATTGCCAATGCTTATAAATATGGTTAGTATGTAGCCCTATGTGTACAATTTTGACATTATTCCAATTTATTTTTAGTTGTATTTCTTGTATTTTATTACAGGCATGAGAAATTTCATTTTTGCAAAAAATCAAATGCAAACGAGCTACTTATGCCACTTTAGTAATTTTATGAGTTTTCGAGGAAAAAAAGAAAAAAGAAAAATATGTTAAGTTAGCGTCATACTTTAACTACAAACTTTCATCCAAATATGAACAAGGGTTGCTAAAATGCCTTTATTTTTTTACAATTGGTATACGTTTTATTGTCTTGACCAGGTTTTGCTTTAATTTTCATTTCGAGTGTTTAAAGAAGAAAGATATAAGTAAGCGTTATTTGTTTTGCATTTAACTATGTGTGTTCAGCGTTTTTAACACTGTCGAATAATTGATGTAATATGAATTAGCTTAATTCGAAGATTAAAGGGTTGAAATTGAAACCTTAATTATTGTTTTGAAAAAATCAATGCGTTGTATAATTTGTTGTGGTTGTTGTTGCTTTTTTTCTTATATTTTCAAATGAAAACACTTTTCATTAGTTCCCTGTAGGATAAATAGATCGTGAATTTTAATAGGTACATTTTTGATTATCATTAGGGAATAGATGAAAGACTTGACCTCTTAAATAATTTGTTATTCCATGTGTTCAATGCAGCATTCATTGTGAGTTACAGGTTAAAGTATTGATGTTAATGAGTTCAGTAAAATTGTAACTTTTGTATAACCTTACAATCTTTAATCAAGATTATGTTGGAGTTTTGAATAAAATTGTAGGTGCTGCACAAACACAATGAAACGAATTTCATGACAGACGAAAATAAAAAGTGGTAAAGTAGAAATAATCCGTTTTCGCGCGACTGCTTAAGGTAAGTATGGTTGAATTTCATTCTCCATGGCTTTGCAGATACTGTTTTGTATAAAATACTACCATTATAACACGTTTTGAAAAAAAAATAACTACGGCTTTCCTACGGCTTTTACATCAAAAACCTACGGCTTTCTTGGTATAACCCTACGGATTTTATCATAGAGGGCAGTGGCAACACTGACATTCTTTTCACTTGTACCGGAATCCTTTTATCTGACCCCTCCTGTATAAAATAATCACATATTATAAGACCTGTGACTCTTACGATGGATTTTTAAGTCCATAACACACATGTCAAGTGGCTGATTTTCTACATATGTCAAGTGGCTGATTTCCTACACATGTCAAGTGGCTGATTTCCTACACATGTCAAGT
Source organism: Protula sp. h YS-2021 (assembly GCA_949752745.1). Taxonomy (NCBI): domain Eukaryota; kingdom Metazoa; phylum Annelida; class Polychaeta; order Sabellida; family Serpulidae; genus Protula; species Protula sp. h YS-2021. Next base: position 2,564,636 of record OX457032.1, on the reverse strand, counting down.
GGCTGAAATATTACACATGTCAAGTGGCTGATTTCTAAGACATGTCAAGTGGCTGATTTCCTACACATGTCAAGTGGTTGATTTCCTACACAGGCCAAGTGTCGAATTCCTAATCCTATTATATATTTCTTAGGTAACGCAATGAATTGTTACAGTAATTTGCAACATGAAATAATGAAATATTGACAATGTTCGATTTCTGCGAGGTTCGATTTATCGGTCGTCTCTTCTAGTGTGACGTACCAAACATATTTCATTTCTTCCGGTGTGACCTGACAAAAACTATCCGGTCTTTTCCGGTGTGACCCACCAAAAATATCCGGTTTCTTCCGGTGTGACCCACCAAAAATATCTGGTTTCTTATTTAGTTCAGAATTCTTATTTTAAATAATAAAGTGTTATATCGGTTCTTTCTGATAGAAAAGCAGCTGCCATTTTATCGGCAATTCTACAACCGCCTAGGTAGAAAATGTGATAATCTGTGTGCTCTGAAGATTTGCAAAATTTATTTACAATACACTTAGATACGTGTTCTCTTTTCTGGTACGAGAAATGGTTTTTAGGCGAGCTCATATCAGCTGTCAATCTCGCCATGGATCCACATTCGTATCCAGACAATCGGAAACTACTTAAGGCACATCAAATATGGATCAAATCTGGATCCCCTATGGATCCGAGATGTGGCCCGGAAAACAAAACTTGGCAACGGACGGACGGACTTACGGCAGAGGGACACGGTGCATTTCTATAGCCTCCCCCTCCTTAACCGCAAACCTCGCCGGACACCTATACGGTGTAACTATCTGGGTGGCAGCTACCTTGAAATCTCAACATTTTTTTTCCTTTCCAGCTACCAATTACAACAGAACAACAATTTTCTCAAATATACATGAGCCATCACAGAGAGCACAGCCTCAGCCGGAATTGAAAATCCAAGATCGCGACTACTGTGACCTTGAAATTGGGTCAATGTCAGAACAAAAGCAATGTTCACCTCTAGGTCATCTATATATCAATTATCGTAGGAAACGGATGATTAGGGACAGGAGTAACAGCCGTGATGGACGGACGGACAGACGGACAGATAATACCCACACCTAAGCCCCCACTCCCCACCCCACCCCCTCCGAAGCTAAAATTCTTAAGTGATCTGACTCTCCATATACAGAAAAGCCATACCAACCACAAGGAGAGATCACTTAAGATCTCACAAAGCTATGTTAGCACATGTAGTGGCAGAAATATACACTAACACACAGGACACTGACGTCAGCGCCCAGGCAAGCTCTGGCTATTGGTCGATCAGCTAGGCGCAGGAAGTAGATGCATGAGGCCACTCAGTCCTCTTGTCCGTCACCGCCATGGCGTGGACATCTGGCCGCGCCATTCTCATTTCGGTTGCCATGGCATCTCGTCACGCCGTTTTCCTGTCAGTCACCATGTTGCCATAGCCATCCGACTAAGCCGTTCTCCTGTCGGTCGCTGCGTTGTCAAAGACTTTTGGCCGCGGTCTTCTCCTGTCGGCAACGTCGCCAAGAACGTCTGGACACGTGGTTCTTTTTTCGGTCAGCGCGTTGCCATGGACATTTTGTCAGTCGCCACGTTGCCATGGGTATCTGCGAATATATTCAGACTTCAGTGCAGAAAATATCAAGCACCAATGACGTACATTATCCAGCTATTGCTTCTTCGATAAAATTTGTTTATTATACACGATAAGGGAGGTATGGAAGACCGATCGGCTTGCGCCATTTTATTTTTAAAAAATCTTATTTACCCTGCTGGTATCGCCCCTTTGTTAACATTTACTCAAAGTGCTCCCACAACATCGTTTCTTAGAAAACTCTCCCTATTTTTTTTATCTTGAATTAAGGTGACTTTTGGCATAATTCATTTCACGGCTTTGCGCGGATTGCTTTAAACTTTACACAAATGTTTCCTGACAAATCTCTTGGCAATATTACTTTTGTAGGGGCTATATACAAAACAAGACCGACAAGTGACGGTTGCCATGTGCCATCAGAGATACAACAATGTCAAGTGACGGTTGGCATGTGCCGTCAGACATACAACGTCAAGTGACGGTTGTCATGTGCCGTCAGAGATACAACAACGTCAAGTGACGGTTGCCATGTGCCGTCAGAGATACAACAACGTCAAGTGACGGTTGCCATGTGACGTCAGAGATACAACAACGTCAAGTGACGGTTGCCATGTGACGTCAGAGATACAACAACGTCAAGTGACGGTTGTCATGTGCCGTCAGAGATACAACAACGTCAAGTGACGGTTGCCATGTGACGTCAGAGATACAACAACGTCAAGTGACGGTTGCCATGTGCGTCAGAGAAACAACAACGTCAAGTGACGGTTGCCATGTGCCGTCAGAGATACAACAACAACGTCAAGTGACGGTTGTCATGTGCCGTCAGAGATACAACAACGTCAAGTGACGGTTGCCATGTGACGTCAGAGATACAACAACGTCAAGTGACGGTTGCCATGTGACGTCAGAGATACAACAACGTCAAGTGACGGTTGTCATGTGCCGTCAGAGATACAACAACGTCAAGTGACGGTTGCCATGTGACGTCAGAGATACAACAACGTCAAGTGACGGTTGCCATGTGCGTCAGAGAAACAACAACGTCAAGTGACGGTTGCCATGTGCCGTCAGAGATACAACAACGTCAAGTGACGGTTGCCATGTGACGTCAGAGATACAACAACGTCAAGTGTCGGTTGCCATGTGCCGTCAGAGATACAACAACGTCAAGTGACGGTTGCCATGTGACGTCAGAGATACAACAACGTCAAGTGTCGGTTGCCATGTGCCGTCAGAGATACAACAACGTCAAGTGACGGTTGCCATGTGACGTCAGAGATACAACAACGTCAAGTGTCGGTTGCCATGTGCCGTCAGAGATACACCAACGTCAAGTGACGGTTGCCATGTGCCGTCAGAGAAACAACAACGTCAAGTGACGGTTGGCATGTGCCGTCAGAGATACAACAACGTCAAGTGACGGTTGGCATGTGCCGTCAGAGATACAACAACGTCAAGTGACGGTTGCCATGTGCCGTCAGAGAAACAACAACGTCAAGTGACGGTTGCGATGTCCGGCAGAGATACAACAATGTCAAGTGACGGTTGCCATGTGCCGTCAGAGATACAACAACGTCAAGTGACGGTTGCCATGTGCTGTCAGAGTAACCGGACACGAACTGACATTGCCATTCTATTACAATACGGCGGACAGTTGCTGGAAATTTTAATTCTATTATTAACTATATCATTTATATTTCGTTTCGGTTTGGGCGGCAAATTCTTCAGTCCGACGCGACTTCTAGCAGAGCCAGTCTGACAGTGCACTGATTGTGGTTCCAATGTGAGATTGTTCTAGACAATTTACACATATGTGACACATAAAAGGGAACATAAAATCAAACCTATTGCGGCCATTATGTCCACAGTTGATATGGTGTTTATTTTGACTTTAAATCACCACAAAAGACTGTTTTGAAACATTTTCTTAGAAGTTCTCTAAGAAAACACACTAGCCTCGATGCCCAGCGTGTAAATGTTTGTCAATACTTGACAAGCGCCACTCAGTTATTTTTTTTATTTCTTTATTATTATTATTTTTTTTGCGACGGGTTTAAAGATAATACAAGGTTGCACATCTGCAATAGATATACTTTTTTTCTCTCAGTAAAACTCACAAAGGCTGGATTTGCTGAGAACTTGTCTGAACAATCTTAATGCAAAATGTGCAAACTGTTTAACAGTTTTGACAAAGTGCCGATGCGTCACTTTTTAGAGAGTTGATTTTGTTTTTTAAAGCGCTGCACATATTCAGCATGATTTCACTGTGTAATGTTTCAAAGAATTTTAGAAGTAGTACAATGTGGCACACCTACAATGCACATGCTTACTGCGCTTAGTCTGTAAAGGCTGAGCCCTGGAGTGGTATTCTGCTCTGTCCTTATATTTAAGGACGTCCTTATTCTTGAGATTAGATGGTTCATCCTTAATTTTTACCCTTATTTTTAAAAGACTTTGTTAAGTTTGAGAATAGAGCAGAATAGCTTTTTATCCTTATTTTTAAAAATAAGGACATCCTTAAAAATAAGGACAGAGCAGAATACCACTCCTGTGGTTTGCCGAGGACTTGTCACTACCACACTCCCGAGTCTCAACGGGAAGAGGTGTTGCACAACTGCAGTATAGATCATTGTCACTTACCGGGTACAGTATTGAAATTATTATTATTATTATGTTGTTGATGTTGCAGGGTTCGAGCTGGGTTCTCAGGAAAGTGAGTCAAAAAAGGAAAGTGTGACTCAGTTGGGTCCAGAAAAACTCGGTGGGTTCCAAAAAAGTGAGTCATTTCGTAAAAAAAATGCCCACAAAGTGGAAAAAAACTTTGGCTTTGATATTGCCTATATTATTTTGTTGCCCTATTACCATCACATATCTCAAAGGCAAGGAGAGGATATTTAATCAAGTTAAGGCGAACCACAAGAACCGAATTTAACATTACTATTTCTTTCCTGTACTGCTTTACATGCGCATAGATAGATCTAGATGGGTGTGGCCATCTGGGATATTTTGCTTTAAGTTATCTCCTCTTTTGTTTGGCAGCCGTGTATGACGTCATTGTTTCCAGCCAATCGCGTCGCTTCTTGCTTTGATGACGTCAATATACGCAGCCATTTTCTAGTAGCCTCTGCTTGAAATCAAACTGCATTGAATGACCTGTCTCAAGGTTATCAAAATCTTTTCAGCTCCATCCAGGTCACCCATGCAACAATCACACTGTGATTAATTCAACTCCTAGCAGAATGGTGTCCAAAAACCCACCTTTACGGCAGTGTGAAATATCATACTCGAGGTATCTGGACATAACGGCCATAACGGAGAAGACCAAAACGGCGACAAGTGCAACCCTCGGACAAAACGGCGACGGAGTTTTTTTAAGTTTATCCTTTAAAACGATTACTAGAAAGAAAGAGAAAGTAACAACGTTGCCAACACAGTTTATTTAACTATCAGTGACAAAGTGCAGTATTTCTCCCCACGTGCCCTTCTGGCCCTCCCTAACCACCTCCTTCCTGTCACCAGTCACTGTCTCAGTAATCTTCCCTCCTCCCATCCCCTCCCCTAACCATTCCTCCTATCTTCGCAACCTCTCCCCCCCGCCACCCCAACCCGTCCCAATTCAAGCCCCACCACTGCGACCAGTCTTTCTCTCAGTGATCATCCTGGCCTTTCTGGGTTTCACGTTTCACGGGAGCCCAACGGATTGGTTCATTAGAGAGAGTAAAACATCTTGCTGATAATCCTTAGTCCTTTTAAAGGCATTTTCATTTTGCCTTTTATTGATGTGGATTCACGCGCAATAACGGATTAGTGGGCACAGTCGCTAAATACAATGTCTTTCAAAATGTACTTATTTACCCCCTCCCCCCAACGATGGATTATCGTATAATTGCATTTAGGGATATATGAGAACATAAGTGCTTTATTATCCATTTTATTTTGCATTTAAAATTTAAATATTGGTTCAAATTATACTTATCTTCAAGTAGAAATGAATTGATTTATCTACCAACACTGTTCTTTGTATTTTGATTTGCAACATTAAATTATTAATCTTCGCCGCCGTTTTGTCCGGGGTTGCACTTGTTGCCGTTTTGGTCTTTTCCGTTTTGGTCCTTTCCGTTTTGGCCGTCGCCGTTTTGTCCGGGATTCAATACTCGAAGTCCAGTCGTTAGCCTTACTGTTGATAACAATATTTTGGGGGGTTTTAAGTCACCAGAATACCCTCAGCCGGCTTTGCCAAAACCACACAAAAGAGTAATCACAATACTTTCAGCTGGCTTTCCCGAAAGCTTCAGTTCTGGTTCGGCTTAAAAACTAAGAAACATTTAATAATTTGAACGGCTAAACAGATAACCACACGGACAAACGACAGATGCCCCACTCATAGGGTTAGCCCAGAGTACCCAAGGACACTCTCGCCCAGGGTACCCAAGGACACTCTAGCAGAGGGTACCCAAGGACACTCTGGCCCAGGGTACCCAAGGTCACTCTAGCCGAGGGTACCCAAGGTCACTTTCCCCCGAGGTCACTCTCAAAGTTTCACTGACGGCTCAAGGGTTCACAGAATCGCACACAGAAGTTTAATTATATGATTTGTTTAGCGACACGGCCGACCCTTAGCAGGCTACTTTGTGTCAATACATGTCAATGACTAAAGAACAACAGTCACTCTGAAGAATTCCCCTGAAGAAACCAAGCATGAAGATCGAACTTACCGCGGCGGAGACACGCAGGCATCTGGAAAAAAAGATAATCAAAACAAAAACAAAACAAAATGGCTGCTCAAAATGGCAGCCAAATTTATTTTGTGTCACGCTGAAAACGGCTCCCAAGATAGAAGTAAACCCCCGATTACGGACACCCGCTACCATTACGGACACCAGCTACCATTACGGTCACCCGCTACCATTACGGACACCCGCTACCATAACGGACACCCGCTGCCATTACGGACACCCGCTACCATTACGGACACTCGTTACCAAGGACATCATTCAATTAGACTTTCGAGCATTTCCTGCCGGTGATCATCACTGTGCCGACAGCGTACAGCTCTGTTGTAGCCACGACTGCGCCTCATCCATTACCCCCACCCCACCCCACCCCACCCATCCTCATCGAGCTTTTCCTTCGTTTCAGGAGCTCTGCGCCAGCGTTCTCGACTTTTCACCACACAAGATCAAGAGTAGTATCACTTTGCTGACTTCGTTCTCCTCAGCGATGGGGGTAACTGCTTGCTCCCTCATCTGTATGTTTTTTTTTTTTTTTGGTGGTTCATTCAGCCATCATTCTCTCTGGCGTTCCTTCTGCCGTCGTCGGGATGTGGTACACAAACATTGGCCAGACTAGCCTGGGAACGGAACGCATTACACCTTGTAGCTGCCTGGCAATCCGCTGTTGTTGACTTCCGCTAGCATCTTACTGCCTGTTGCAGCATTTCATACTAGTGTCGTCCTTGACGGGCATGTCAAACACTTCCACAGACGTGTCGTCCTTGTCGGGCATGTCAAACACTTCCACAGACATGTCGTCCTTGTCGGGCATGTCAAACACTTCCACAGACGAGTCGTCCTTGTCGGGCATGTCAAACACTTCCACAGACGTGTCGTCCTTGTCGGGCATGTCAAACACTTCCACAGACGTGTCGTCCTTGTCGGGCATGTCGAACACCTCCACAGACATTCGATTCGCTTCTCTTCTGTTGTGAGTGTTTTTTTGAGCTGGCGCTGTCGTTACCGCTGGTCCGCGCCGTGCACGCGCTGTTTGGGATGGCCGAGCGCGTTGTCCCTTTTTTGAGCTGGCGCTGTCGTTACCGCTGGTCCGCGCCGTGCACGCGGTGTTTGGGATGGCCAACCGCGTTGTCCCTTTTTTGAGCTGGCGCTGTCGTTACCGCTGGTCCGCGCCGTGCACGCGATATTTGGGATTGCCCAGTCTTTTGTCCTTTTTCTGAACTTTGGTCACTTACCTCTCTAAGATTACAGCCGACATTAACCGACATTTTCTTGGTTGTAACCCGTTATTTTCTGAGCGTCACTGTGTCAACAGCTTATACACCAGATCCACCATCAATTTGCTTCCATCCTCTCAGCACCCCCCCCCACTTCCCCTCCCAACCAGCAACCCTTACCAGCAACCCCCTCCTCCCCTCCCAACCAGCAAGCCCCCTCCTCTCCTTTCAACCAGCAACCCTCTCACCTCCCAACCAGCTACTCCCTCCTCCCCCATCAACCAAACCACTCCCCTCCCCTCCCAACCAGCAACCCCCACCTACCCTCCCAACCAGCAGCCCCCCCCCCCACCTCAACTCCCAACCAACAACCCCCCCCCCCACCTTGCCTATCAACCACAACCACTCCCCTCCCCTCCCAACCAGCATCCCCCACCTACCCTCCCAACCAGCAGCGCCCCAACCTCAACTCCAAACCTACAACCCCCCCCCCCCCCACCTCGTCTACCAACTAACAGCCCCCCACCTCAACTCCCAACCAGCAACCCCCACATACCCTTTCAACCAGTAACCCCGCCCCCTCCCTCCCCGCCACCAACCTCTCCTTGTGTCAATAGCTTATACACCAGATCCGCCATTAGTTTGCTTCTTTACTCCCACCCCAACCACCAAGAACCACTCCCCCTTCCCACGACCAACAACAGCCTCTGAAGGTGAAACGTCAGCGTTGATCAGGCCCAGCCCGGTGCTGAATGGGTTTTAACTATTGCAAACTCTTCCCATTTTAACTGAAGTGTTTGAAGTTTGAGACGGAAACGACTCAGCTTGTAAGGAGTGCAACATTTTCACATTCCAGGATACTATTTTCTGAAGAAGAAATAAATGTCAACAGGAACTCAGCACTGCCATTGAGAAACATTTCTTCAGATTGTGTTCAGTCAAGAACGCTAACTAGAACAGCCAGTGCACAACAACAACAGTGTACCTGAACACGGTGCACACTTTCTTTAACCAGTCGTAGATTCATAGTTTCTCTGGATAAGAACATGTTTCCCCACGACGCTTAGTAATAGCTTAAAGATTTACTTACGTAAGCAGCTAGGACAGGCCCACGGGCTGGTGAGCGACTGGCGCAAGCAGGTGCGTGACGTCACGTCTTCCTGTCCAGGGTGGCGGGCGAGTCGGGCTTGTGCACACTGGGCAGGAGGGAGCTGCCGTATTTCTGCCACAGGTCAAGGCCATTGCTGACAATACGGTCACCGTAATCGTCCGGCACCTGCAAAGCAACGTCCAAGGATACCGTCTCCCAGCTGATGCCGTGACTACACAAGTTATTGTCAATTTCGCACCTGAATTATCTTGAAATTTCGGCGGATAAACACTGTTACTTTTCTCCTGACTCGATTGTACAAATATACATATCTTATCTATACCAATCTTAAGTAACTCTCCCACTGATCAGTATCATTACATATCAATAAGTATCATTAAGTACTTCGATTTACTTCTTTTTTTGTCTTGCACACAGCCGTTGTCTGAGGACACAAAGTACCGCATACCTTTGCCAAGTATTTCAGTACATCTTCACTACTCCTCATGCTCAGCAGGGGGCGCTTCAGGGTGAGTAAAATAGAAACAGCCACAAACTGCAGAATCTGACACGAGCCCCCGATCACTTTATCCCATACCCTGAAATGAGGCAGAACACAAGGATTTCCGCTTCCGTCCTGCCAAGTAAACAACAAGGATTTCCGCTTTCGTCCTGCCAAGTAAACAGCAAGGATTTCCGCTTCCGTCCTGCCAAGTAAACAACAAGGATTTCCGTTTCCGTCCTGCCAAATAAACAACAAGCATTTCCGTTTCCGTCCTGCCAAGTAAACAACAAGGATTTCCGCTTCCGTCCTGCCAAGTAAACAACAAGGATTTCCGCTTCCGTCCTGCCAAGTAAACAACAAGGATTTCCGTTTCCGTCCTGCCAAGTAAGCAACAAGGATTTCCGCTTCCGTCCTGCCAAGTAAACAACAAGGATTTCCGCTTCCGTCCTGCCAAATAAACAACAAGCATTTCCGTTTCCGTCCTGCCAAGTAAACAACACGGATTTCCGCTTCCGTCCTGCCAAGTAAACAACAAGGATTTCCGTTTCCGTCCTGCCAAATAAACAACAAGCATTTCCGTTTCCGTCCTGCCAAGTAAACAACAAGGATTTCCGCTTCCGTCCTGCCAAATAAACAACAAGCATTTCCATTTCCGTCCTGCCAAGTAAACAACAAGGATTTCCGCTTCCGTCCTGCCAAGTAAACAACAAGGATTTCCGCTTCCGTCCTGCCAAGTTAACAACAAGGATTTCCGCTTCCGGCCTGCCAAATTAACAACAAGGATTTCCTCTTCCGTCCTGCCAAGTAAACAACAAGGATTTCCGTTTCCGTCCTGCCAAGTAAACAACAAGGATTTCCGTTTCCGTCCTGCCAAGTAAGCAACAAGGATTTCCGCTTCCGTCCTGCCAAGTAAACAACAAGGATTTCCGCTTCCGTCCTGCAAAATAAACAACAAGCATTTCCGTTTCCGTCCTGCCAAGTAAACAACAAGGATTTCCGCTTCCGTCCTGCCAAGTAAACAACAAGGATTTCCTCTTCCGTCCTGCCAAGTAAACAACAAGGATTTCCGTTTCCGTCCTGCCAAATAAACAACAAGCATTTCCGTTTCCGTCCTGCCAAGTAAACAACAAGGATTTCCGCTTCCGTCCTGCCAAGTAAACAACAAGGATTTCCGTTTCCGTCCTGCCAAATAAACAACAAGCATTTCCGTTTCCGTCCTGCCAAGTAAACAACAAGCATTTCCGCTTCCGTCCTGCCAATTAAACAACAAGGATTTCCGTTTCCGTCCTGCCAAATAAACAACAAGCATTTCCGTTTCCGTCCTGCCAAGTAAACAACAAGGATTTCCGCTTCCGTCCTGCCAAGTGAACACAAGGATTTCCGTTTCCGTCCTGCCAAATAAACAACAAGCATTTCCGTTTCCGTCCTGCCAAGTAAACAACAAGGATTTCCGCTTCCGTCCTGCCAAGTAAACAACAAGGATTTCCGCTTCCGTCCTGCCAAGTTAACAACAAGGATTTCCGCTTCCGCCCTGCCAAATTAACAACAAGGATTTCCGTTTCCGTCCTGCCAAATAAACAACAAGCATTTCCGTTTCCGTCCTGCCAAGTAAACAGCAAGGATTTCCGCTTCCGTCCTGCCAAGTAAACAACAAGGATTTCCGTTTCCGTCCTGCCAAATAAACAACAAGCATTTCCGTTTCCGTCCTGCCAAGTAAACAACAAGGATTTCCGCTTCCGTCCTGCCAAGTAAACAACAAGGATTTCCGTTTCCGTCCTGCCAAATAAACAACAAGGATTTCCGTTTCCGTCCTGCCAAGTAAACAACAAGGATTTCCGCTTCCGTCCTGCCAAGTAAACAACAAGGATTTCCATTTCCGATCTTCGAAACAGTCTTTCATTTTTTTTTTTTTTTATTTCTTCTTCTATTCCACCGGAATTTCGGACCGAAACAACTCGTCCATTATAGAAGGTGCTCACTACTGGGAGGTGTTCAGTAATGGAGGTTTTACTATATTTAATTTACCTTTCACGGGGGATCCTGTCTCACTGAGACTCTAGTTTGTTTCCCTCTGTTTGGCGGGATTTCGCAGGAATCCCAACTTACCTCACCCATCTGAATGCTTCCGAAGCTGACTGTCATGCAAACAAACATATGTGCACCAACAATCTCCAATTCGGGCAAGACCACCTTGTCCTAATTTGAACTGACGTACAGGAATCCACGACAATTCATCTAGCGACAATTCATCTAGCGACAGTTCATCAAGCGACAATTCATCTAACGAAAATTCATTTAAATGAGGGGGGTACCACAATTCATCTAAATTTTACAAAACTGTCAATTTTTATTTTCTATTTAAAAAAATATTAAACAGAGAGGGATAAATTACAGGCTAAATGCCGTGAGCTACAGTTAAAAATACCAGCTAAAACCCTAGAATCTCCTGCCTGTCATATCTGCCTTACTCACTATCAAAAAATATTAACTAACGCCTATACAGGGTCAAAAGGAAACTCATACCTGTCAAAGGGTGTCTGCATTGACGGAGTTTAAATGCCCACCTGTGCGTCCTTAAATCCCCAAGTCTTATCCTTCGAAGCATGTTATGCCATTCAGCATATATATATAAGAGTCCTGAAAGATGCTGTAATTATACACCAGCAAATTTGTTTTTTTTTGGTAGGGGTGGGGAGGGGGTAGGGGTAAAATGTTCTTACAAAATACCTTTATTAGAATAAAAATAAAAATGAAAATTGACAGTGTTATAAAATGTAGAATTGTCGTACCCCCCTCATTTAGATGAATTGTCGCTAGATGAACTGTCGCTAGATGAATTGTCGTACAGCACTACCTGTTTCTGGTGGAACGAGCTTTTATGGCCTTTATTATGGCATGCTTATTTTTGACAAACACACACACACCCTCACACACCCCCCCCCCCCCACACACACACACAGTCATACCCTCCCTCACACACACACAGCTGTCAAACCTTTCGATGCAGTTCTCCGGCAAGATTCCCGAGTAGCACGTGTGGAACCAGGTGGTGAAGGGAATAGCCGTAAAAGCACGTAGCGAGTGCAACTTCGCGTGCAACTGCCCATCGCTGTCTTCTTTCTTCAGGTAATATTCCACTCTCTCCACCTAAACCAAGTAGGCGTGTTTTAGAAAGCGCTAAAATTACTACTCCAGACACTATATGCAACGTTATCCTTTTGTTTTTTCTTTTCTTTTTTTTTCTTTGGCATGTCAACAAAAATGCCAAATTATGTTCAAGCTTGGAATATGTTCACCAAAGACGTTGCTGGGGTAACTAGAGCAGTGTCAGCCGCGGCCTCTGAAACTCCTCACTGCCCACTCTACCTAAAACCCCTGTGTGAAATGCGACAAATGACGTCATAGAAATGATCTGATCAGTGGAATTCGACACGGCTGAATGCGTGAAAAGACTTTCTAAGAGTTGAGAGAGATTTACTTGGTCTCACCATGATCGGCCACATCTCTCTGTATCTGTCCTGCAGGGAGAAGAATTTGGCTGTCATCCAATAAATGTCCATGTGATCCTCCGTGATTTCCGCCACGGTTCGCGCCATGGCGAGAAAGACCTGGTTATCTCTGTCCTGAAACTGGGATCCAAAATAAATCCACGGTTAGGAACTTAGGATAATCCCGGAGGCCAAAATCAGGATCTTGTGGTCAACAAGTGAAACGCGGCAGTATCCCCGTCGCTATAAAACGCGGCAGAATCCCCATCGCTATAAAACGCGGTAATATCCCCGTCGCTATAAGACACGACAGTATCCCCGTCGCTATAAAACGCGGTAATATCCCCGTCGCTATAAAACGCAGTAATATCCCCGTCGCTATAAAACGCGGCAATATCCCCGTCGCTATAAAACGCGGCAGTATCCCCGTCGCTATAAAACGCGGCAGTATCCCCGTCGCTATAAAATGCCGCAGTATCCCCGTCGGTATAAAACGCGGCAGTATCCCCGTCGCTATAAAACGCAGTAATATCCCCGTCGCTATAAAACGCGGTAATATCTCCGTCGCTATAAAACGCAACAGTATCCCCGTCGCTATAAAACGCGGCAGTATCTCCGTCGCTATAAAACGCAACAGTATCCCCGTCGCTATAAAACGCGGCAGTATCTCCGTCGCTATAAAACGCAACAGTATCCCCGTCGCTATAAAACGCGGTAATATCCCCGTCGCTATAAAACGCGGTAATATCCCCGTCGCTATAAAACGCGGTAATATCCCCGCCGCTATAAAACGCGGTAATATCCCCGTCGCTATAAAACGCGGTAATATCCCCGTCGCTATAAAACGCGGAAATATCCCCGTCGCTATAAAACGCGGTAATATCCCCGTCGCTATAAAACGCGGTAATATCCCCGTCGCTATAAAACGCGGTAATATCCCCGTCGCTATAAAACGCGGCAGTATCCCCGTCGCTATAAGACACGACAGTATCCCCGTCGCTATAAAACGCGGTAATATCCCCGTCGCTATAAAACGCGGTAATATCCCCGTCGCTATAAAACGCGGCAATATCCCCGTCGCTATAAAACGCGGCAGTATCCCCGTCGCTATAAGACGCAACAGTATCCCCGTCGCTATAAAACGCGGTAATATCCCCGTCGCTATAAAACGCGGTAGTATCCCCGTCGCTATAAGACGCAACAGTATCCCCGTCGCTATAAAACGCAGCAGTATCCCAGTCGCTATAAAACGCGGCAGTATCCCCGTCACTATAAAACGCGGCAGTATCCCCGTCGCTATAAAATGCGGCAGTATCCCCGTCGCTATAAAACGCGCAGTATCCCTCCGCTATAAAACACGGCAGTATCCCCGTCGCTATAAAACGCGGCAGTATCAACGTCGCTATAAAACGCGGCAGTATCCCCGTCGCTATAGAACGCTGTAGCATCCCCGTCACTATAAAACGCGGCAGAATCCCCGTCGCTATAAAACGCAGCAGTATCCCCGTCGCTATAAAACGCAGCAGTATCCCCGTCGCTATAAAACCCGGCAGTATCCCCGTCGCTATAAGACACGACAGTATCCCCGTCGCTATAACACGTGACAGTATCCCCGTCACTATAAAACGCGGCAGTATCCCCGTCACTATAAAACGCGGCAGTACCAACGTCACTATAAAACGCGGCAGTATCCCCGTCGCTATAAAATGCGGCAGTATCCCCGTCACTATAAAACGCAGCAGTATCCCCGTCGCTATAAAACCCGGCAGTATCCCCGTCGCTATAAAACACGACAGTATCCCCGTCGCTATAACACGTGACAGTATCCCCGTCACTATAAAACGCGGCAGGATCCCCGTCACTACAAAACGCGGCAGTACCAACGTCACTATAAAACGCGGCAGTATCCCCGTCGCTATAAAATGCGGCAGTATCTCCGTCACTATAAAACGCGGAAGTATCTCCGTCGCTATAAAACGCGGCAGTATCCCGTCGCTATAAAACGGGGAAGTATCCCCGTCGCTATAAAACGCGGCAGTGCCCCCGTCGCTATAAGACGCGGCAGTAACCCCGTCACTATAAAACGCGGCAGTATCCCCGTCGCTATAAAACGCGGCAGTATCCCCGTCGCTATAAAACGCGGCAGTATCCCCGTCACTATAAAACGCGGCAGTACCAACGTCACTATAAAACGCGGCAGTATCCCCGTCGCTATAAAATGCGGCAGTATCCCCGTCGCTATAAAACGCGGCAGTATCCCCGTCGCTATAAAACGCGGCAGTATCCCGTCGCTATAAAACGCGGAAGTATCCCCGTCGCTATAAAACGCGGCAGTATCCCCGTCGCTATAAGACGCGGCAGTACCCCCGTCACTATAAAACGCGGCAGTATCCCCGTCGCTATAAAACGCGGCAGTATCCCCGTCGCTATAAAACGCGGCAGTATCCCCGTCGCTATAAAACGCGGCAGTATCCCCGTCGCTATAAAACGCGGCAGTATCCCCGTCGCTATAAAACGCGGCAGTATCCCCGTCGCTATTAAACGCGGCAGTATCCCGTCGCTATAAAACGCGGAAGTATCCCCGTTGCTATAAAACGCGGCAGTATCCCCGTCGCTATAAGACGCGGCAGTACCCCCGTCACTATAAAACGCGGCAGTATCCCCGTCGCTATAAAACGCGGCAGTATCCCCGTCGCTATAAAACGCGGCAGTATCCCCGTCGCTATAAAACGCGGCAGTATCCCCGTCACTATAAAACGTGGCAGTATCCCCGTCGCTATAAAACGCGGCAGTATCCCCGTCGCTATAAAACGCGACAGTATCCCCGTCGCTGTAAAGCGCGGCAGTATCCCCGTCGTTATAAAACGCGGCAGTATCCGTGTCGCTATAAAACGCGGCAGTATCCCCGTCGTTATAAAACGCGGCAGTATCCGCGTCGCTATAAACACCTAGGATAATACAGGAGATCGAGCAGTGTGCGCCACGGCGCACGGTGAAAAAATTGTGCTATGGTGCGCCATACAGTTTTGGAACAGTTTTAATGCCTGATGTTTTGAAATACGGTAAACGATTCCTACTAATTATTGGTTAACACACATTTTACACGGCGCAGACAAATAAACAAACGCAAATAACCATATAACAGACAATAAACAGGGGTACTTGGGGTTTTCGAAAAAAAAAATTAAGGGACATGCTGAAAAATTTGCCTCATCTGATGAAGTTGTACGGCAAAATATTTAAATATATGACCCATGATGCGAGAGAGGTATTTTTGAAATATAATCAGGAGTGGGACAGCCGGGGGCGGGGGGGCACAATACACCTGTGCAACAGCACTCGTGTAACGTTTTGAAACTAGAGCCTCAGACAGACACGATCCGATGTGTAGGGCGGATGACCTATGAAATCGGCACTAAACTCGCTTAGCAAAGTGGCATATTACTGCCAATTTAATCACTTTTTCACAATTCTAACAATTTTACATTTTAAAATTTCGAGAAAAGTTTTATATTAAAAAAAAAGACAATTTTCAACATCTCTTTTCTCCGCGTGTGAAATTTTAAAAAAATCCGATGAATAGTTTTGGAGATACAGACATTACGACACGCTCCAATAAGCCGACACAATTATATCAAAACGCATTTATATCGTGTGAACAAGTTTTCTTCGTCCAACTGAACAAAAACTGTACGAAGAACGCACAATTTGATACATTCCATTGTGGCATTTCTGTTTATTTTAACATCCATGCAGGAGGACCGCGAACGCCGCTGCAGGCAAAAAAAAAAACAAAAAAAAAACACACAAGGTCACTGGTTTATACCATTTTGCTCTCGTCAAAGGGCAGGAGGCCATGGTCCATCAGCCACATGCGCAGGTGCACCTCTGACAGCGGCGTGTTGTCGCTCACCCTCGCCATCACCCGCAGTGCCTCGGCCATGTCGCTGTACTGCACGCGTCGCTGCTCCCACACCGCGTCGTGCGCGTCCAGGTACACGGGCACCACATCTGTACCACCAGTCCAACAAAACGACAACAAAGCCAAAGTAAACATGTTTTCAGGTCAAGTTTTGTTCAGTCACACATTTTCTGAATCCTTAACACTGCCAGCTGACTTTAACAGACAGTCCCGTAGACCATCTCATATTTGAAACGTCAGAACTGTCGGTCAGGTGTCAGTTGTACACCCATTTAATCTTGCTGCCCTCTCATGATTAACAAAACTAGTTTTAAAAAGTTGATAGCACAACTATCCTAAGTCAAGGCAGTCGGCCATATTGATTGAAACAAACGTTGTAAAGACAGGACGGACGAAAATCGTCAAGTCAAAAAAAAAAAAAAAAAAAAAAAAAAAAAAAAAACAATAAAAAAAGGAAACATTTCGTTTTCTTTTGTTGCATGCCTTTTAATAGGCAAACAATCTTGATAATGATAAAAATAAATCTAGGTGAAGATGAACCGCGTCAAACGTCAAATGTTCCTGACAAATCATACTTTTGTTACATTACATCACGTTATTTTACACACCCTGAAAACGGATAAGTGTGCTCCGGATAACTGCTTCCTTTTGACGACTGAAGTGGAATCAAACGAATCGCACTTTGGGTGTTCGAAAAAATATGCTAAAATCTTTGAAACGTTTAAGTAATGAAAGAAATAAGTTTTCACTTTCTTATCAAATATCTTTAAATAATTAATACTAATTAATTAATAATAATTAATAATTATCTTTTAATAAAGAACGAAGAACAAATCGTGCTGATTAACCACATATACACACATGTGATACCAAATTAGAGCCTCAGAGAGACACAAATTCCCGTGTAACGCGGGTGACCTATGAAATTGGTACTAAGGTCGGTTCGTAAAGTGACCTACTGCCACTTTTCATCACGTTTGTTTTACACAATTCTAACAGTTTACATGTATCAATTTCGACAAAAGCGAACTTTTATACTCAACAAACTATTTTGACAATTTCAATACCTGACTTATCCGTGTGTGAAATGTTAAAAAATTAGATGATTCCTTTTGGGACACAGCGAAGCAGGCCATTAACCCCCCCCCCGGTGATTACCCCCCCCCCCGGCCATCACCCCCCCGGTGATTACCCCCCCCCCCGACCATCATCCCCCGGCCTTTACCCCCCCCCCAGGTGATAACCCCCCCCCGTTACCCCCAGCTTTTACCCCTCTTAGGTGATTACCCCCCCCCGGGGTAAGGGCCGGGGGGGGGGGGGGGTAATCGCCTAGACTCGGGACACAGCCTTGTGCCCCTGCAATATATGCTCTCTCCCGTGTGAGATTTCAACACAATCCGATTAATACTTCTGGAGATCTGGCCTGGACACGACGACGAAAATACGCCAAGTCCCAATAATCGAAAAAAAAAGAAGCGATTTCACGACTCCGAATAAAAACATGAAGTTGCACACCATCCAATCCCACATACACTTTATATATATAGCCCGGACACGACCTTTTTCACCAAATTTCAAAATACCGTCACTTTGACAATAATTCAAGAATCTGAACAAAATATACGAAGTTGCGCACCTTCATGTGTGCTCTATCCGTTTTAAATTTCACAACAATTCGACCTATAGTTCTGGAAATACAGCCCGGACCGTATGTGGCTCATAACTATATCCCTCCGTTACATCCAGGATGGGATAAAAGTGTGTTGTGTGTGCTAACGCAGCACTAAACCGAATCTATAAGCATTTCCATACTTTGAAAATTTTCCGCCAGTTTTGACGTTTCGACCGTAACATGCTGGACTACAGCTAGTAAGGTTAAATACTCAACAGTCAGACAGTACCCGAGGGATTTCTTGTATCGTCCGTATCCGTGTCTGAGAGATTCATAAGTTGATCAAAATGGACAGAATTACAATAAGCCAATTCGCACTTTCGGTTCTTTCCGATGGGGGTGTCGTTTCGACTGCAATTTTTTTTATAAATTATAAAGAAATGATAAGGGAAAAACATCAGAATTCTAATTTTTTTCCAACATTCACACTTTCGAATTTAAAAAGTCAATGTATTACATTTGAAAAACTATTTTTACATATTATTCAGCCTCGTTATTAGCCAACATTTTTTGCCAGTTTTTTTTTCTATCATTTCTTTACATCCTCACTCCAACTGAATTTATTCTAAACGCAAAAATATTTTGGCAAAAGTCTAACTACGAATCCGCTTGTAATACCTTGAAAAAATAAGAGGCTTGCTTATTAACACTTGACAAGCCTTTGGCTTGCAAGAGTTATATGAATTTGTGCGAGCAAAATTCGTCCTTTTTTTTTTTCTTCTTGACACTTTTTCCGACTTTTTGTGTCTTCTTCTTCTCTGACACTATGGGCCCTACGACCATGAAACTTGGGACTTATGAAGAGCTTGATCTGAACATGTGCATGTCACTTTTTATTTTCGTCTTTGATCTCGTTTTCTTTGTTAAAACGCCATGTGAAAAGAGTGTATTTTTTGCAAGTTAATGGCGTAGCATTTAAGCCACATCACACACAGTTGCTCAGTGAGCTTTGTGCGAGCTCTCACTGTGTATGCTAGATCAGTCTTTAAAACCTTAAGTCAACAGAAACTAAACACTACTCGGCTTATAAGACGTATTCAAGCTGTGTTGTTTGCAATATATTATTCAAGAAATAACCCATTGAAGCCAGTATTTTTGCGTTTTAATTTTTGTCAAGTGTTTAACATTTCGCTAGCGGAATGAGCTTCTAGTTATATTATACATTTTGTATAAAAACCAGTCTGCAATTTTGGGAATTTCCTGCAGGGTCTTTCTTTCGACTGATGGTCGTTGGCTGAAAGTATAACGAAATAACACGGGAATACATCAGAAACATAATTTCCTCGGCATACATGGGCTTCGAAATGTAATAAACCTTGCACAAGTTTCTAATAATCATTTTACATAATATTCTACATGCACTGTAACCTAATTGCGAATACGCTCCTAACAATGAGCAGTTTAGTTGTTTTTTTTTTTCTATCATTTCTTTATACGTGTAATCCAACATGTTGCAGTCAAAACGTAAAAACTTTTCTGTAGATTCCAAAGTACGAAATTCACTTACTGAAAAAAATAAAATTTATTGTTTATCTCTTATTTGGTTTTTAATTAAGCTCAAATCTGAAGTCAACACAAAACTACCATTGGAACCTTCCTAAGTTCTATAGCACTATTTACGAATACGACTGAGTACAAACCTAAAAGTACTTTCCAAATCAATAATCTATAGGATGCAGGAATGGGAAACCTTAGCAGAAACTGTGAGAGTTTTATATTGTCCAGTGGTTGCTCCTTAAGCAATATTTCCAGTGACTTTTTTTCCTCTACGCCCTTGATTCCAATTTTTTCCAGGTATGAAGCTCTGAAGTTTCTCAAATCCGCCATTATCGTCCCGAAAAAAATCCACTTCACGTTTCCAACAAGTGAGGCAATGCCACACACTATTTTCACAAACTGCTCAATGAATCAATTTGTTCGATAAGTTTGACAACATGTTAGCACTGGACAGGCTGAAGTCGTTTCTTAAATAAATCAACAGGTCAGTTTGTACTGCTGCACCTCTACGGCGGTTCCTCAGAGGTCAGCTTTTTTATAATAACGACGGTATAGTTGTACAGACATGTGGACCGCTTGTCTACACCCTCGAGGTTGACACACCACAGCTACAAGCACCTGCATTTAATTTAGAATCATGTAAAGTTTAGAGCTTATCTACAATGGGAGTGACACACAAACACAGTGATATTCCGTTATTATGGCCTTCCCAGTCTCGCCACCATTTTGAAGTGAACATTGTATTCATTCGATTTACCCATCGGATCACACCTGAAAGAGGTGCCCTTCTCCCTTGTTAGTGAAAACAACAGTCTTTGTAAAATCATCCATGAAAAACAGTTGAAAGTCACCCGACTGCAAAAACACCGAAGCTAATTCGTTATCTTTTGAGGAAAACTTAAAGCTTACTCGAAGATTTCAATAAAATTACAATATTTGTGAAATAAAAGGGTTTGTGCGGTTCTAAATATCAAGGATAAGGGGCCCATTGTTGGGTGGAGGACTTCAGCTTGATTCACAATTGATAAAACTAGAGTAGATTAAATATCAAGAAGAAAAACATATGTCACGGCACAGCTCCTCTGTTAATTGCATTCCAATAACCTACTTTGTATTTTTGTTGCATAACAAATCCAAATTTTGCTGCGGTAGGCTACAAAGTATAGGACATCTGTTTTAACCCATCGGACAAACAGTTTTTACACCTTTACAATTTTCACACATACAAAATGGTTGAAAGTATTTATAATACCACAACAGAGGGTGCATCCAATTTGCAGTCTGGAAAATTAAATATTTTCAGCAGCTTTTGATAGCATTTTAGTGCTTAGAAACTCCCCTGGAAAAAATTATGAAAGCAATATTTCGTACATTGCTCTCACAGGTATGTGGCAATACAATTGAGTTCGCTTGCAATATTGTAGGGTGTTGGTTTGATGCTTGAAATGTCACATGATTGAAACATATAGCAATTTGCATACTGCCATTTGACCTTAATGTTGAGCATAAAAAAGCCGCATATTAAAATTAACATGTGCGAAGTTGAATTAGGAATATTGTATACAATACTAGCTTCGCAAAGTGAAAAAAAGCAAACTATTGCCATGAAACTTACAGAAAATACTGGAATTTTGTTAATTCCTGTGTTGCCTGAACGTTTTATCCTATGGCCAAAAAAGAGACAATTTTGGGAACGATCTTGTTTCCCAGTTCCATTAATTTGTTTTTGAAAATAACAATACCACAGAATTTGCTG
Organism: Protula sp. h YS-2021; assembly: GCA_949752745.1. Taxonomy (NCBI): domain Eukaryota; kingdom Metazoa; phylum Annelida; class Polychaeta; order Sabellida; family Serpulidae; genus Protula; species Protula sp. h YS-2021. The sequence continues at coordinate 2,543,153 of OX457032.1, read as the reverse complement.
GAAGTACCTGAAACAGTCTTATTAAATTATACAGAGCTAATCAAAGCCCACGAATTTAAAAAACACACAATTACAATTTCCAAAATTTCGCTACTTCATGAATTTTTTGGTGGATCGCTTTAAACGTAATGGCCTGATAGGTGATCACCAAGAGAGCGATTTCGACAATGGTCTCGATAAAATCTCGATATGCTAGTTTTCAAGATAAGCATGCTATTATAGGGTTATCCAAGGCACATTATTTTGGCGATCACGACAAGACGGAGTCGAAAATGATTAACAGTGCCTATGGAGTACGTCTATTTTGTCACATTAACCTGAATTTCTATGAAGTCCTTCGTTTGTATTTTTTTGGAAGGTTTATCCCAATCCTAGCAAATCTGTGTATTTGAAAAGCTAAGGTCACTTAATATTTTATGCAATGCACATATTTGACAGGCACTCCATACTGTTACCTAAAGGGTGGAAAGTTGGCTCCCGAAGCTCTGAAACATTTTGAACACGAGTTACAAACGGCTTCCAGACATTTTTGAAGCTTAGTTTAGTCTTACTGTTTACAATAATATCGCTAGGTTTAAATGAAAGCAGTTAATCCCCTCAAATTACGGTTAATCAGTTCCAGCCGGGAGTTTCGGAAAAGAAGCTTCCCCCATTTAGAAGCCACGGGCTTTTCATTTGGAAACCTTTTCCGAATAGCAGTTCTCGAGTGTTCCATATGGTTTTAAAGTGGTCGCGACTAAAATCGTTTATGAAAAAAGTCACCCTCCATTCTACCTTCTTTCTTGAGTACCCTCGAGTATTTACTCTTACTACTGGCACAGTTTATCCTTAATTTTGCCTCTACAAGGCAAACACGCTACTCCCGCCTCCTCTGCACATAGCCACCCCGTACTGACGCCTCTACTTCAGAGTGTTCACCCGCTCTGTAGCCAGCTTTATTCCCAGGGCTTTGAATTGGCTAAATAATAACAGCGACTCCCGCGACTTCTATTTGGAAACAGTTTCCGGTTGAAGCTGCCAGGAGTCTTAGGTCCAGCCCCCGGCCGAAACTCCCCCGGCCGTGACCCCCCTCCCCCGTCAGAACCCCTCCAACAACAAAAAACCAAAAAAAAAAAAAAAAAAACCGTAGGTCTAACCCCCTCCTTCCCCGTTATCAAGTGTAATTTATATTTTGGACCTATTATTATTATTTATTTGCTTGTGAGATTTGTCCACATTTAAAATTGTAATTTTCTCTACGTTTGATGCGATTAATCCACATTATAAATTACACTTCAATTGATGAGATCAGTCGGTATTTAAAATTGCAATTTCAGTTTGAGAATTGAGATTATTTGGTCAATTTTCCAGCTTTGAAATATGAACCAAGAGTTAAGATAATCTTGTCATTTCCTGCTGTGTGGTGTAAACAAGAAGCCGAAATTGAAAATAAATGATGCATCTTTACAGGTTTTTTATGACACACAGTGAACAGATTTGAAACGGTGGGTTGGTCGGGGGGAGGGGGAGTTTAGACCTACGGGGTTTTAGTCGGGGGTTTTGACGGGGGGGGGGGGGGGTAAGGGCCGGGGAGAGGGTTTCGCCCGGGGGTTGGGCCTGTTCCCAGCTGCCAGCCCATGAATACTGTGCAACGCTAGAGTTAAGAAAATTAAAACAATTCGCAGAATATCTGCAAAAAATAAACTGTTTTCAATAACTTCTTGTAATATATAATATCCCGAGTATGAATTGTTACTTCCACGAAAACCTGTATTTATTCACAAATTATTGTCGTCCACACATAATTTCAAGGAAGACCATTGTTTGACATTTAACCTTTACGAATCAATTTACGATTCTATACGAGTAAATTTATTAACAACAGGAACCATATCGTGTCGAACTGCTATTGAAACCAATCGAACCTAGTTCCTACGGTTAAAAGTATCACTTTTTTTTTTTTGCAAACCTAAACACAAGTTAAAAATCCATGTCACATGAACTTGTTTATCGTACAGACTTCATTTTATAGTTCTATGTTTTGGAAATTTTCTTTCAGCAGCTTTCAAAAAAGGTATGGCGTTCTCTAACTATACTTGAGCATTTTTTTTTTCACTGCACAAATTTTATGTGCCAGGATTTTGGGCCTGGTATTTGTGCAGACGAGAACTTTCTAAACCTTTGCCAATCGCAATACAAACCGTTGAATAAACACACACTGTGCAGTTTTGCAAAACCATTAGGAAGGGCAGCTTTTTCAGCAGATGTGTTACTGTGAAAGCCAGCTTTTCAATCAGGAGTCACCCATCGTTTTCTGATAGCACGCGTCTGATCAACGTTCCCAACTTATTTGTGAAGATTTAATTGTCAAATTTCCAAAATCTATTTCAGTGTCAATGCCAAAAACTATCCCTCCAATTCCTAGGATAATTGATAAATACAGACAAAATAAAATCCAAGGTGCAGTGGCATTTTCCTGGCTTTTTTTCTGTCCCTCTTTTTTTTTTTTTTTTGGAATGCAATAACTTTTTCACGCACTTATGAATACAGGCCGGGCCTCTACATTTCCACTTCGAACGTTCATGGAATAATTGGGCTTTTTTTTCAGTCCCTCCTCGCACAGTTTTGGCACAGTTTCAAAACAGTTATTTTTTTCTATCCGTATTGCGTATTATTTCTCAGGAATGACCCACTACAAGGACTTATACATAACCAATTACACCGACATAGACAAGAATTTTTCCTTAAAATAGAGAGAGAGAGAAAAAAAAACAATCCACACTCTTTGATAACAATGTTACTATTTCTATTATCACTCACAATAACAAAAGCATTAACAGCTTAAGAAATATTACATTTGCTGTAACGTACACATTCAATTACGACCCCAATATGCACACCTTCATATTTAAAATAAATCCTAATATTTATAAGCCTTTATTTTTACAAAAATTCGCTATTATATACAAACTTGTTCTTCAAGCATTATACAAGAGCCGAATAGTATTGCACCAACTGATTTTATTGCAAAGAAACTCACATTTGCATATCAAAGGAAACTAGAGCCTCAGTAAGGCAGCATCCCCCGTGAAGCAGTAAAAGTAAAATGAGGTCAAGTCACGCTGCAAGGTTTCAGGCTCCTACTACAATCCCTTCTATGAGAAGTCGGCCGGACAAAACATCGTCTCACGGCTATGTTCAAGCCAAAAATTCAGCATTTTTGACAATTTTCCATGACGTCAATTTTTGGCCGATTTTGACAACAATGCCACGTTGCACATGTTCAACATACTTATTCTCACCATACGAGGTTTCAGGTTCCTACGACAATTCCTTCTATGAAAAGTCGGCCGGATAAAACTTAGTACTTTTTGTCAACAGACAGACGGGCGGACGGACGAGCTCTTAACTGTATCCCTCCGTTTCACGGTGGACAATAATGCGCAAGGCTAAGGAAGGGGTATTCGGACCTGGTGTTCTAATTCTTTTTCACGATTTCTTGTGCAATTATAATCTGCTTTAAACACTATATTTCGTGCTCTTGTTTTACGTTGTTTAGCAACGTTTTTCATCGCGTAGTCATGTTATTAAGGGAGGATGTCTAGTAAAAAATTGTAGTGCGTAGCGTGACGAAAAGGGGGGAGAAACGCCTGTGTGTATTTACCTGTCAAAGTCACTGCAAAAATAAACAATGAATCGCCAATCATTCAAGTACTTCGCTATTGCTTTGTGTACGTCATTTGGTTTCGTCACAGCCCCACATGACACTTCAGAGCGTTGCCGACTTCTTCCCAATACGTTCAAATTTTCAAGTTGATTAAGAAATGTAAAGCGAAGTTGTAAAGGGCTTTGGAATTCATAATAATTCGCACACATTATGCAGATGGCGGACATTCTCAAAAACCATACATTTGACAGGTAAAAAACATGTTAAAGCATGTATTAAAAACTATAGCCGAAATGTAAACAAAAGATGTGCCAACGAAAAAAGCTTCTCAGGATAAGTTTTTTTTTGTTGATAAATAAAGCATTATTTGATAAAGTTGAGCAAAACCAAACGTCTAGTACATATTGATAACAACTGCAATCACACTGTTTGGCCTAGCGTTAATCTAATTTGAGGCCCCAAGTTTCCATTCGAGACTCTTATTTTCTTATTTTAGGACCGGCACATTGCACAGACCGGGCCTCAAATGAGAAAAAGCGGGCCTCTAATGAGAAAAGGCGGGCCTCTAATGAGAAAAGGCGGGCCTCAAATGAGAAAAAGCGGGCCTCTAATGAAAAAAGCGGGCCTTAAATCATATTAACCCCCAGCAAAACGATGTGAGTGATATTTTATACAAAGTTTGCGACATATCGAAACAACTGAACAGCCCTGTGATCAATATATACATTCGAACAGTACAATATCAGAAACTTAAATTTCTTAAAATCGATTGCTGTTGGATATAATCTTGCAGCTGTTTGACAAAAAAAAAATCAATAAATAAAAATCAATAAATAAAAAAAGAAAAAAAAAAGCCATAATGTCTCTAATTAAACTAAGACCATCTACTGCCTATAACAGGTGCTTTGCTACACGTGCGAAATTAACCAACAAACCAACATTCAAACAGTCCATAAACATTTTCAGCGAAGCGATTTCCAAAAGCAAACATTTAATAAATGCGTGAAAGGCTTTAAACATACATAACGGTGTTAGCTGTGACCTGCCGCTGTGGAATCGATTCACATTCAAACTGTTTCTTTAAGCGTTCAGTTTACGTCGTCCTGCGTCAGAATGACGTCACATTTACATCATTCCTTCTCTATTTTTCTTTTTTTTTTTTTTTTCATTTAACGTTTGCGATTCATATTCCCAATTTACCTGGGATATTACACCACAAAAAAAAAAAAAAAAGGAAAAAAAAAAAAAACACACACACACACAGGATATTGATTTTACCTTACGAAAATCCAATTCATCACTCGTGACTTTGGTTTATCTTTGACATTCGACACACAGTACGAAATGAATCGGAGGAAACAAAATAGCACACGGGAACTAGCTGACCACGTGACGTTTAGAATCCGTGGAAACCCTCTCACCCCCATCCTCCCCCACCCCCCCCCCCTCCCCCCTACAAGGCGTACCTCCCGCGACCGTACTTATCCTGCGGCGACACACAGTACTCATTATAAATCAGTTTGGCTAGGAACATATGGAACACAAGGATTAAGAAGCCGAGGCAGCCCCAGAACAGGACCGGAAGTCCGCCCAGGTGGTGCCCGTGGCGGTGCATGGCGAGGACGTGGTGCTCGTGTGGCGGCGCTGAAACACGCAACAACAACAACGACACGATTTTGGTGACTCCCACTTCAAGTTCATATGAATCTAACATTTTAAAAATTTTCTTTATTTTTTTTTTGAAATTTCGAAACTTTCAGATTGATATATATTTTTTTTTAATACAGACGTGACTATCTTCAGATATATGTGTATTTTACACACACCATTCTGTACTCTTTGTCGGCTTATCAGATATCAAATTTGCATCCCCCACTCCCTAGAAAATATTAGACATTAATTATGCACCTCCCCCCCCCCCCGAGACATCATATATACCCCCTCCCCCCTCCCCCGGCTTACCAACGATGACCTCCTTGACGTGAATGCTGTGCTTCAGGAGCTCCATGTGTTCCTTATCGTACGTGATGTGTCCCCCCTCCTCCCCCCTCCCCGGAGACACCATATATACACCACCCCCTCCCCCCACCCCTCCCCCCGGCTTACCTACGATGATCTCCGTGACGTGGATGCTGTGCTTCAGGAGCTAGATGTGTTCCTTATCGTACGTGATATACCCCTCCCCCTCACCCCTCCCCGAGACACCATATATACACCACCCCCTTCCCCCCACCCCCCTCCCCCGGCTTACCCACGACGATCTCCTTGACGTGAATGCTGTGCTTGAGGAGCTCCATGTGTTCCTTATCGTACGTGATGTACAGCAAAGGCGACAGCGGCTCCGTCAACTTGACCGGAAATGTAGACTGCTCTCGGCTAGAAAAATGTAAGAGGTAAATTAATAACTAAAAGATCGATAGGTTTAAAAATAAACATGTGAAAAATGTAAACAAAGGTTCAATAAATTCGTTATGAAGATTACTAATCAGCAAAAATAATAAATAAATAAAAAAAATAAATAATAATAAATAAATAAATAAACCACTGTTAAAACCTCCCAATTTTTCAACAACAAAAAGGTTATTTTTAACTCCTTAGATGTCTCGTGTTTCAAAGTAAAAATGCGACAACCGGAAGTTGCTAAACGACCCTGACCTTAGTTTGACAGGTGCGTCCAGGCACCCCGCATCACAGGCATAATACGGCTTGTCATTGCGATCCAGGGCCGCCGTAATCACCGCCTTATTATCCTCGCCAACTATCACAGATAAATTCAAATGGGTGTTGTTGCCGTAATTCAAACGACGCCAGAAATAGTCCCGGTGTAAGTCCTTCGGGTGGGTTTTAAATTCCAGGTGTTGGTTCTTGAACTGTAGTCCGCCCATGCTGAGCATGACGCTCTGTAGAATGCCGTCGGCACCAGCCTGCAGCATTTTCGCGCAGCCGCTGACCTCCAAGGTCACGATCCAGGTCTTTGTTAACTCAATCAGTTTGTTCATACTTTTAGGTACGATCCACATCCTCTCGTTCTGGCTGCAAAACAACAGGCGAGCGACACATTACGTACTTTTTTTGTGCAGTTTCACTTAGGAAAATAACAGAAAACCTTTATGGAAATTAACAGAAAACCTTTATGGAAAATTACAGTAAATCTTTATGGAAAATAACAGTCAAACTGGAATAGCCAGGTGTGTGTATGTGGAAGGTGGGTGGGGGAGGCGGGGGGGGGGGGCGCAGTAGACTTCTACAATGAGCGTAGAGGTTTGGGAAGGGCTTTTCGTCTGGATAACTTGGACCCCCGACCGAAGAAAAAAAAGATGTGAACACCGAACAGAAAATTCGGGCAAAACTGCTAGTAAAAAACAAGTATAAAATATTTTTTAACTTTTTGTGCCCCCACCCCTCCCTCGACCATCCCACCCACCCTCTCCTAACCCATCCTATGTTTTGAACCAAAGCAGTTCTTACACAGTATGATGGTTCTCGTAGCATCGGTCCGGATAGTACAGTAGTTTCTCCAGCTGCGTTTTCTGCTGCGCTGACGTGGTGAGATCATGAATGGGCGATAATAGGTTAGACATGAGATAATACATCGTCAGATTGATATTATCCCCATTTATCGCCCCTGGGGCAAGGGACTTGCTGATACCAAACCCGGAGTTCCACAGCTGAAAAAAAAAATCAAACGCATTTGAAAAAATTAAACCTTCCAAACGCTCCGACAAATCAAATCGACCTTCCGTTAAGCGGCCCTCCCTTGGGCATTGTTTATGTTCTAAAAATACCATCTACACTAGATCGTTTGATTTGTTGTGTAATTTTACATCTGAAACGTTTTTTTTTTCAGAAATACTTTTTCCCCCGACATATTACTATAAATAGAATGCGTCTGGAACAGTCCAGATCCAGATTTTCGCATGACTACACCGGCCCTGTATGGTTGTGTCATTGTACCTCACCACTGTTTTGTTACAGATTACTGACAGTGTTAAGTAAAGAAACAACTTGCTACGACACATTGTTAATGTGAGGTCACGTTTTTTGTACATTTATAAGTTGGGATCTTCCTTGAAAATAATTTTGAAGCTTTCCTGCTGGCCAAAATATTTCAAATAAAACACCTATATGGCCGTTAAATCAAAATTTAACCTGACTCGTTCAACGATGCAGTTATAGGCAACAATATTGGCCCTGGATAGTGCGTTATGCCAGATCATGGGATAACACATGGGGATAACGTAATTAGTAAGGCGGGTGCTGTACCTCGCACTTAAACTAAGTGGATAAAACATCAGTTCATAAATAAATGAACCACGTAGGATGTACAAAAGAGGAGAAATTCGAAAATTACCTGAACCAAGTCCAAATACAGATGGGCTTCGATCCGATCAAAACCCCCCAAAAGGCACATCTAGATATCTTGGTTGTTACGCATATCAAATATGAACCGGATCCGCTCACTAGTTTCGGAGATATTGTCTGGAAACCAAAGCACACTTTGAGATCCGGATTTTGGGATTCTAAGTCCAAATAGAAATCCATATGGGCTTCGATCCGACCAAAACCCCCAAAAGGCACATCTATATATCTTGGTTGTTAGGCATATCAAATATGAACTAGATCCACCCACTAGTTTCGGAGACATCGTCTGGAAACAAAACTGGCGACTGACGGACGGACAGACGGACGGACACAGTGCGTTTCTATATCCTCCCGACTCCGGCAGGACGACGGGGGATAAAAACAGCCTCTCTCCACTCGTATGGTTGTCTTATCTTATCTTACCTTATCCCAAACGGCACTGTGTTCTTCCCTGAGTAGTTTACTGTAGACAATGATGGCGCTGTTGAACTCCTCGTCAACAAGCGCCTCAATCTGGCGCCGCTCTGGCGCCATGTCGGGGCGCTTCGGCATACGCATGTAGCGCACGGCAGTCAGCACGTGGTGGTGCCACGTGCTAAAAATAGAAAACGAAACAACAGGAAACGTGAACAATAATAACAAGAAATGACGTGGTTCCACGTGCTAAAAATTGACAGTGAAACCACAGAAAACAAACTAGAAACACCAGAGCACACAAAACATAAGAGTACAGTTTATATTACACACTTTCAATCGACACCTATTTAGTTTTTTGTTTTTGTGAACGATTAAACCCATAATTTCCCAATAACCATTTTCCTTTTTTCTTATTACTTAAATAAACGATTCATTTCATAACCACAATTCATAATCAAAAATTAAAAAAAAAAAAAAAATAAAGAATAAAGAAAACTAGATGGTAGTCATTAAAATAGATTCTTCTGTTCTTTTTATCCAATCACAAAGCAATAACAAGAAATAAGCCAATAGAAAACGAGCGGGAGAGACAATACCTCGTGGCTTCGACGCTGACCGTCACGGGTAGCTTCATGGACGCGATACCCACGACGTAGACCTCTGTCGAGTTGTCAGGTACTTTGTGAGTACCCGTGATCAGTGAGTACTCAATCTCAGTACTTTTTATCTGCTCTGCCCTGAAACATGACGTCATCACATTTCAAGCAGCACTATTCATGAAAATAACCGTAAAGCAACCGGCAACCACCACATCCACCCCCCCCACCCCCCTCCCACCACCATATATAAAGCTTTTATATCTTCCCTCCAGAAATTTCTGAAGAAGGAAACTGAGGATCGACGAAAAAATGACTTCCTGCAATTTCTTGAGGCAAACTCCACGGAAAAAATTGCATCATTTAAAACTTCCATTACACGCTGATACCGCCCTTACGAGAGGCAAGTACTAGCACGCAAATACTCGCGGTGAAACAAGTACCTTTTGGTGTCAGTCACTGCACCTTTCCAACTGGACAGACCAATCTGCTCCAAGTCGACGGTTACTATGGTATCCTAAACAAAGAGTTCATGATTTATATTTTTTTCTTTTTAATCCAGAGATCAAAAGTAGTTACTTTTTCTTTTCTTTCTTTTCAGACAAATTCAGTTGGATTTGCGAACACCAAACCAGAATAAATTATACCACAAAGAAAAACAATAAAAAAACACATATTTTTTAAATTTACTTCAAAATTTTAATTATTTCCAATCATTAAACTTCAGATCCGGACAGAAAAATCCGTGAAGGAATTCGCGAGTATTCCATCTGGATTTACTCACTGAGGGATTCTGGATCCGGAACTCCTGCACCAGAATACTCGGTCTGGCTCTGTGCGCGTAAATCAGCTGTGATGACGTCACACAGTAATTGTCTTGCTGCAAGAGAAAAAAAAAACATCAACAGTAACTGTATTAAAATTGCTACGTTATTTTTCAAATTTTAAGATGAAAAAAGAAATGTATCGATGATGTTTTTTTACTTTTGTAAAATCAAGCAGTTTATAAGAAAATGGTGACAGAAAGATTTGGAAGGTAAAGTGGGAAAATAGCCCCATTTTAGTTACACGGAGCTTCCTGTCAGAGCCTTACCAAACAAAAAACGGGTCTAGTTCTACGCTTTGGAAAAAAAAATTAAACTGAATTTTACCACTTTAAAACACTGCACTTTGGAAACGGTCCCTTCCCTCAAGTTGGTGACGTAGGCCTCTGTAATTAACAAATGAAACTTCTTGTGTAAAAGTTCAGCAAACAATTGTTCTTTTGTAGGGAGGACAGTACACTGTTAGACATGTACTGGTGAAAAGTGCCCTTCTAGAATTCAATCCCACCCCCCCCCCCCCCCCCCCCGAGGGGGACACTCAACGCTCACGCTGTGTGTTTATATATTATCTGAGAGGTGAGGGGAGCGAGGGGAGCGAGGGGAGGGGAGAGAGGGGAGGGAGGGGAGGGAGCGGAGGGAGGGAGGGAGAGAAAGAAAGAGAGAGAGAGAGAGAGAGAGGGGGAGAGAGAGAGAGAGAAAGAGAGAGAGGGAGAGAGAGAGAGAGAAAGAGGGGGGGAGAGAGAGAGAGGCAGAGAGAGAGAGAGAGAGAGAGAGAAAGAGAGAGGGAGAGAGAGAGAGAGAGAGAGAGAGAGAGACAGCCAGAGAGAGGGAGGGAGGACACACCTTGTGACGTGTACCCACTGATGTCCACCTGCACGACAGGGTAGAAATTGATAGGCAGCCCCAGCACCTTGTTTGCCTTTATGTGCATCTTACTCCGCTGGTCTACCTGAGTGGCCAGATAACCGTTACCTGGCAACAAATACAGACAACATAGATGTTTAAGGATGGGTCCGCCTACAAAAAAAATAATAATAAATAAACAAAAATAAAAAACTTGAAACTCGGTTTTGATCTCAACATTTTTCCTTCCCGTTTATCGTCCGACGTTCGTGTGTCAAAAACAAAAATAAACCTCACCCACCCCCCTAGTACACCATGGCCCAAGACCACAATCATGACGTCATTTCCGGCCTGCCGACGTGACGTCACTTCCGGCTTACCGACGTACTGCACGAAGTCCTTCTCGCCGCTTTCCACCTCCGAAGGCACATGTCTCACAATGACGTCATACGGGTTAACGTGTTTGTTGCTGAACGAGCTGAGCTTGGCGTCCACACAAACATCAAGCACTTCTACAAACAAAAACAAACAAAAAATCATTTTCAGACTAGTGCGGCGCATTCTACACCATTTCAACACAACAGGAGTGCTCATTACCCTTTCCAAGGAGCCGAACTGACCATAGTTACAAACATATTTCAACAGAAATTTGTTAATCATAAACATAACGTAAAACAATTGAAGGGGTCCATGCATAAACTTGATAACTGCAGTTATCAGCAGTGGAGAAAAACGCCTTTAAAGTTTGAATTTTTAGTAACAAACATATCTGCACACTTCTACAGATATATTTTCATGTGCTAAATTTTCCAAGTCCAGCTCGTCCATTTTCGTTGGACCAACCTGGCCCATTTACAATACCGATCTGTGTTTGTTAACATAGAAGCTACATATCAAGTTTCTTTAAAACCCTTGTGGGGGGGGGGGGGGGGAGAAGATACACTGAATAATTTTTATGGTTCAGAAGTTCATGGTTCACTATAAGGAGGTTTGACTGTACTGCGCGTTGACACGAAATCTTACCTTCTCGGATGCGTGAGGATTTGGCAGTCAGCCAGGAGGGCCACCAGTACAGCAGAACCACCAGCGCAACGAAGCCACACACGACAAGTTTCCTCGATCTGCACGCCCAGAAAGTTAGCCATAAACGCCACTCAATCGAGTGTTAATTTTTTTTCTACTTCGGGGCTGTAATCCGCAAACCGTCAACTTTTCAAAACATTTCGGGTATGGCAACACGTAGATAGACATACAAGGCGAGTTTCTAAACCTAGCTCTGGACCTGGCATCTCACCATAAAGCTTAAGGAAACCAGGTCTGAACCCAAACTGAGTAATTTCTACACATTTCCTCAAGAGAAGGATAAAGAAATAAAAAAAAAACTAACAATGAGTTCAGTGTACCCGAAGAAATACATTTGTGGCAGCCTTCCTGCCCAAACAATCATGGGTTTTTTCGTGTATTTCTTTGTTAGCAATCGGCTGTGCACGGTTAGGTGTGCAATCCATCACCTTCTTTTATTCGCCAATTGCACCATATGAATTGGTTTTATGTGTATATTTTCTTTTTCAACAGGTGATTACGGAAGTTAATTTTTTTAAGAAATAAGATGTGCCTGTTTTGCAAAAAAGAGTATATTGTACATGAACTGCCAATGAATGTTTGAAGAAGTTGAGCCCTATTGGCAGAGCAATGTAAGGTTTCGTAGCTCTGACAGACAGATATATACCAAGAAACTTAAGTAAGAGCTGACTTGGAGCTAAAATTCTCAGTAGTTATTTGTATAAATGGGAACAATATGCATAATTAAGGAACTAATATGCAGAATTCAGGGATTAATACGCAGAATTCAGTGATTAATATGCAGAATTCAAGCCTTAGAATACAAGAAGTTGATCCCTATTTGTACGGCAGGCGTAAATGCAGGAAAGAAGCAACTGAACAGTGGACCGAAATCGGCTCATATTTCTAATGTGTCAGTTAAGTATAAAACTGAAATTCGAGCTACATAAAGTTATTTGCATATAATATTGCTTCATGGCTATAATATTCCCTTTACATAATGAATAACTGATGAGTGTATGACTTTTATCTAGAAGTCCTATAATACAGACGTATTCATTTTCGAATGGTATGGAGACTAGAATCTGATTTACTGGCGGGGTTGTCACATCGGTAACCGGGGGTGGTAGCGGCCGCCCTTGTGCTACTCAATTGCATCTTGCAATTGCATCTAGATCCAAGAAGCCGCTCGCTACTGAGGGATCGGTTACCGCTTCAAATCGTCGCTTTGTAACGACATTTAAATCAATAGCGCTGGCTTTGAGGCACCTCAGTGGCGATGTTGTTCAAAATTTAACGACCTTTATTGACATTTTTTGTTAAAGGCCACCTAAACACAGCGGCAATAATATGCAACTTCGGTGTTACAATTTCTTAAAAAAAAAAAAAAGGAATACAAAAAAAAAAAAAAAAAAAAAAACACCCACAAACCTCCTGTAATAATTGGCATTTGTTTACATCCAGGGAGTATGGTTTATTACGTGAAAAATGATAGTAAATTCTGTATTTATCCACCAAAACCTGCTATGTCAAAAAAAAAAAACAAAAAAAAACCAATGGAAGAGATAGAAAGTTCAATATTGTGGGTGTACAGGATAAATTTAAACCTAGTTCTGCATCTATAAACTATTTGAATATTTATTTTACAGATAACCAATAACAAGTTTGTTTAAATTTTGGTCACTTGACTTTGGTCACATGACATTTAATAACCTTTACGAAAGAGCCCTATAATTTAATTCCGCAAGTATCAACTATTTTAGTATAAGCCAACTCACACTCTGGGTGTTTCAAATAAAATGCGGAAGAATTTTTATTTTCGATTGCGAGGAAACTGGGTAAAAAATGAATAGAATGACAGAAAAATATGGTAGAAACATCGGAAAAAAAGCTCATACTCAGAACATAAAAGAAATTAAAACTTGAAACTATTTGTTAAAACTTTTAATATAAATCCGATTGCTTTTTGGTGCAAGAGAAATTTGACATTTAGGCGAAATCTCTATCATTTCTACCCGGTTAATTTTATTAGAAAAGCAGAGTTATTGCGATTTTTTATTAGGAAAGCCCAAAGTGTGACTGGCTTATACATTTTGGCGATAATGTATAACCGCTTTTATGTAAAGTTTTGGTCACTTGACTTTGGTCACATGGCATTTAAAGGCCGGAATGTAAACACACATTCGACAGGGGAGTGCGGAAGCTAACTTATCTACACTTTAATGGAGAAATGAAAGGCATACAACCCATTAAAATTGTGCCTGTTTTACAAAAAGGTAGACCTAGGTCATCCTATTACAGCAAGAGTCACAGTTCCTATAATAGAACATGCCATTGATGTCAGTTTTGCAAATCTCGGCGCACAACTGGGACCAATGGTGTTATTTTAGAGAGGGTGCATCACATAAACGGCCCTATTAAAATTATGGCGCACAATTTCAATGGTCAAATAACAATTTTGTACTGAGAAAATATGTTTTCTTGAAATTAGAATATCGAATTCCCCCATTATGGCCCACAACAACAATGAATCTCTAATTGCAAAGCAACTCTTTAGTTTAGGAGTTTCGACGAGGTCGAAAATAATGCGCCAGGGTACTTAGAGTGCACTTTTTAAGACAAAAAGCATGCTAGTTCTAACATCGGTGTCCTGGAACGTGCGCCGAAAGATCCAGAACCTGGAACATTGAGATCAATGGCCATTTCTATTACAGGAACTGTGACCCTTTCTGTCCTTGGGAGTTGGAAAGGGTTCGCTTTGATTAACAACAAGGGTATACTTGGCACGAGCTTACTTTAAATATCTGAATAACTGGAACTGATATGCAGGATTCGCGCCTCATAACATATGAAGTTGACCCCAATTAGCGGAACAATGTAAGGCTTCGTAGCTCTGACAGAGATATAGATGTTATTTAAGTCAGAGCTGACTCGGAGCTAGTCCTAGATGACTCTTGCTTCCTTCCCAGTAAGAGTTATAATTGCTATAATATAACATGTCACTGATCTCAATTTGGCAAATCTCGGCGCACGAATGGGGCCAATGGCGTTATTTTAGAAAGGATGCATCACATAAATAACCCAATTACAAATTATGGCGTACAGTTTTCATGGTCAAATAACAGTTTTGTAATGAGAAAAATAGAATTTTTTATTTGGATCAGGATATAGAATCCCGCATTATCACACACAACAACAATGAATCCACAGTTGCAAAAGCACTCTTTAGTCGAGTTTGGTAGCTTGGCCGAGGTCGAAAATAGTGCACCAGTGTGATTTTTAAGAAAAAAGCATGCTAGACTGAACCTCGGTGTCCTGGAACGAGCGCCGAAAGATCTAGAGCCTCGAAAATTGATATCAATGGTCATTTCTATTACTGGAACTGTGACCCTTTTTGACAATAGGAGGACAGAAAGGGTTCACTGGGACTAGCTACTCGCTCCTTCGTAGTTCTGACAGATATGATAAAAAGAAGGAGTCGACTTGGAGCTGTGGAACTACGTGGTACGCAAACACATGACACACAAGCCAGAAACTGGGGGACAAATTTAATGGTGTTTTCTCACTTTAAAATATGGGACTGAACACAAATAAAGACCGTGTCTTTGACGTGGCATGGAACATGTACCGTAAACTAAGCACCAATACGAGTTACCTGTTGAGTGCATTCCACGTATTTTCTATCTTGCTCTTAGAAATCATCTGGCATAATATAATTCGACATGTTCTAATGAACGACAACAATTTATAAAGGAACAAACGTAAAATATTCATTAAGATCAGCAAAATTTGCAGACGCATTCCACCATTTTGAAATATGGGAAAAGACTAATGCCGTTCATACTTGCCGGGCAGCTCCTTTGCAGAGCTCATATTTTATGGCTTGAAAGCTTAACAGATATGAAAATCACGCAAATATTCTTCTTTTCCAAACACGTATATTAACACAATGAAATGTATATATGTATATGTAATTTATCATCCCGTTCGCTCAATCAATTTATTGTCCAGAGTCCAAACAAAGAGTATCTCTGAAGGAAGATCTGTCGATGTGTATGTGTATACTTATTGTCGAGATTATCTGTGAAGGTAGAGAGCCTATGATCTTTTATTATACACCTGACCGTGCACGTATAAAAGAATGATAGAAAAAAACTGAGGTCAGTTTTGTCCCGTAGTGCACGCTCCCGCCCCCTGATAAGTATAATTTTTTTCAAGAGTGAAATTCACTGACTCAAACTCTTTATGAACATCATATAATTGCAAACGTCATATAATTACAAACGTCATTTGTGTTTTGTAGCGTTGTTATTTCGCGATTTGAGATGAAATAGGTTACTTCCGTTGAACTATAAAAAAACGATAAACATTCGAAAGGAAAAAAAATTGTTTAGCGGGCGTGCTCGTGAGGTTAGTTCTTAAACCACACGAGTCTGAAGGCATATAACTTAGTGTGTTAGTAATTTCCCTGATGGCAAAAAGAAAGGTAAATTTTTATTTTTAAAAGTAATTCCTGTTTGTAAATTTATACTTTCTTCAGTTGATTTATTCCATGGAGGCGCAGATAAGGTGGGGGGGGGGGGGCTTACATACAAATAATCATTGCACATAAATATTCAATATTATTTTCTAAATCATAAATATAAAGAAATCAGGTCCAATATTAATACCAGCTGGCCAGTTCTAATAGCGCGTCGCCCCAGCTGAGCATAAAGAAATAAAAAAAAACAGTGCCCCGTAAAATTTGTAAGAAAAGCAAAAATATCGCAAAATAGGTGTATAATAAAAGTAATACATCATGGCAGGTGGGAAATAGCGGTTTTTTTTTTTGCGTTCAGGCCAGCGATCGAATTGACTTGGGACCTTCAGGCTAAAAAAAGGCCATATTGCCCACCTGTCATGAAGTATTACTATTGTAAGGGACAGTGTTGGAGAAGATAGACTCTTCGAATCCCAACAAAATCATTTTTGTTTTGCTAACATAGCTCCTGAAAGAAGCCAAGCAGCCAAAGGGAAACCTAAATTCAAGGCCTGGTGTATGCAGCACGGTGTGATGCCGCCTAGAGTTAATTGGCCTCTCCTGATATACGACTTCTCAACAAGCGAGGTCGAGAAGATGGAAGCAAAGATCAGTTCGTACCTGAGACGGTGGTTAGGTGTGCCACCATCGCTGACTAAAGTTGCATTGTACGGGAACTCGAATAAGCTACGCCTGCCGTTTTTGTTGCTTATGGAAGAATTCGAGGTGGGCCGTGTGCGTACCCAGCAAGCGATACACGCGTCATCAGACCCAAAGGTGTCCAGAGCGGGAGTAGAGTTGACGTCGGGAAGTGGGATATCAGCAAGAACATAGAGGACACTGAATTGCGACTTAGGCACCGGGACCTCGTATGTTATCCATGCAAAGGCAGACAAGGTCTGGGATGTGAGAGAAGAGAGGAATGTCGGTGCGACAAGGTAGACGATCGTCAAAGAACCAAACTGATATGTAATGGAGTGAAAAGAATGGAAGAGGAAGAGAGGCTAACTAGGGTAGTCGGCATGCGAAAGCAAGGGGCATAGATGAGGCGGTACAACCTTGATTCCAGGGAACTGACCTTGGACACAATTTGGCGAATGGAGCCGTCCGATTCCTCATATGTGTGACATGTGACCTGCTCCCCATTCCGACCAACCTGGCGGATTACGGACGGCCCCAGTTGTCACTTGTGGAGGGGTTGGGAACCTAGAGCATATTCTCTCGCTGCTCATGGCGCCACACAAAGATAGTGCACCACCTCTGGCTGAAAGTAGGAAAAGTCAAAGTTCACCCCAAACAAACACCGGATAAACGCTTCGTGAAAGAGGGGCAAAAGCTAAACACTACTACCCGACGTGTGGCTAGAACGGGAATCTTGGACCAGGCGAGAGATTGGGAACTGCAAGCAGATCTCGCCAAGCAGATGGAGTTCCCGCGTGAGATTAATCAGACAAGAGAGAGGCCTGACTTGCTGCTCACATCAAGGAAGTGAAAACTCCTGGTCTTGCTAGAGCTGACAGTACCATGGGAAGAATAGGAGAGACAAACGAACCGAAAACTGAGTGCCAAAACCACGAGTGGAAAGTGTGGTGCTTCCCGCTTGAGAAGTCGTGGCTTCATAGGTTGCTCAGCAAGTCACTCTGTTTAACACCAACAGAACGAAAAGACATGCTACGTGAAGCAGACCAAGCGGAAATAGCTTCGAGCTGTTGTGGCTAATGAATCCCGAACTTGGAGCAGCTAGATTCTAGTCGTTGGACCTGGCCAATCCGGCGGGGTGGGCAGGAGAGATGTATGATGAGTAATCCCCGAGACATCAAATACCCTGTCTTCATCACTGACGAACTCAATCTCAGCAAGACTAATCCGTGGAGATCTGTTGCTGTGTATGTTTTTACTTATATATATAACATTTTACTCCTCGTACCATTCTATCCCTCATACCAAAGCTACTTTATCGGCGTTGTCTTCAGGACTGCCCCAGGAGGTGGTCAGCCTTAAAACTGTTCCTGGACTCAGCAGGGCAATAAATAAAGGATCCATGTGCAAGTAACAAGGGGTTAATTACAGACATTCGAGTCTCAACAAAGTAGCAGCCCATTAAAGCTGGAAATCCAAGAAGAAAATGGGCGATAATTTTGAATTCCGTGACAGGTTATCCAACGCAATGCATTCGCCTAGCCGAAGTAACCGGAGCGAAAGTTGATCCCCCGTTTGCGACCTCTGTTCAGTTTTGAAGCAATGACCGCGGAATTACACTGTCAACGCTCTAAACAACTGGGCTGGCCGCCATTCCATGCAAGACCTTTGTTAATACACAAACTAGCATTCTGGAGTCAACAGACACAGAAGCTTAGCTATTGAACAGAAATTGAACGTTTGGGAATAAACCTGAACCACGGACAATAAACTTGTCTCTAGTGCCTTGGATTTCCTTGTGAGTGGATAAATTCAACAGTAACATGTAAATCAGTGAATAGTGATCAGACATTCGTCCCAACGCTTTATTAACACCTGTATCTACAGAATTCCCCCCGTCTCAAGTGGACGGTAGGCGTAAATGTAGAGAAAGCGTGTTATCGCCAAGCGATACCTTTGGGTCGTTCATACACCGAAGCCCCAGTATTTCATCACAGAAGAATAGAATGAAGTCACATATTCATTGACAGTTTTTAGAGGTTTCTATGGTATGGAGGTTTTACGTCGTTAGTTGCATCCGAGATAATAAATGCGGTTAATACTGACTCCCTCCACGAGCAAACTACAATAGGAGAGGTCTTCAAGAATCTGTCCAGGAGGGTGTCGTCGGAGATAAATATCAAGATGCAGGGCTGTCCGGACTTGGCACATTTTTTTTTAATATTTTCGGGTCCACTTATTTCCCGATATCCAACATGTCTCCCTGAATTTATTTTTCATCAGAAACGTTCTAACAATATTTTAAAATTTGTACGTGGATATTGTGACCAGCCGGGACCAAGGTAATCAAGCACTGATAGCCTAAACATCTAATCTGCAACACTCATATCAATATCTAATCAAAAGCAAAACGCTTTCAAACGCTTTAGAACTATAAATCTTAGTACGTGGGAGTGCGAAGAAAAAAGTAACACACTTATTCATAAACGCATTAATATCACATTACTGCACTATTTATTAGACTCTACAAAAGCAAGCATTAACAGAAATCGTCGCACTTGAACAAATACACCCAACTGACTGCACAGTAAAAATGGTTTCACTAAGAAAAGTGTGACGGGGTGGGGGTTTAAATCACTTATATCATATATATAACTTACATTATCTGGTTCTGTTAATGACCTTTGCTATTTAACACTTGGTCACAAAAACACATCGGTTATAAAAAAAAACTGGGCCATGTTTTTATAATGAAATTTATACATTTCTACCTACATCATTTACAAAACACTTTAACAATCTATGTCACAGTATACGCGGCACAGCCTATGTAAATGGAAAAAGGACATTAACGCCTACGTCACAATCTCTGTCATGGCAAAACGACATCATAACCTATGTCACATCACAGGCGCCACAGCCTGTCATGGAAAAAGACATCACAACTGTGATATGGCGGTTAGGATTATTGATATATTGATGCTTTAGATATTGATTACTTGGCTATAACGCTAAAGTTTATACTCCAGGCTCTGTCACTCTGACCCTAGGAACATATCACTGTGGTACGCATTCAACGGGATTAATGCCGGTAATGAATTAGTACGCTTCCACACAGTCTGGTAACCTTTCCCCGTCAACAACAACTGTATATATCAATGAAGGATTCAGTATCTATCATTATTCGGAAATGATTATGAATGTCGACAGCTACTTCTTTCAACTTCTGGAAAACTAATGCACTCTGCCACCGTAACTTCTGGATTCAACAACTCCCATCTGGCTGTCACATATACTCCCCTAAATAAGTTACAGTTTGTGGTAAAAGTTGGAAATAACTAAATTGTTAATCCAACACAACACAGCGAAGTGAACTCAAAATATTGTGGCATCTGTAATTCAACTTCTTGGATTTACTAAAAGCGTACTAGAAGACCAACGTTTTTTACTTCAACTTCCATTCGCGTCAACTTGTCCCGGACTTAGCAAAAAACCGGGTCTGATCAGAAATAGCCCAGTTACACAACCTCTGCCATAAGACAGGCACTACAACCTTTGTCATAGCACAGAAGCCATAACCTTTGTTATAATACAGGTGTCATAACCTATATTATAATACAGGCGTTATAACCTTTGTAATAACACTGGCGTCTTAACTTATTACACAACATAGGCATCAGGTAATTACCTACGTCACAGCACAGCATAACCTTTGTCATAACCTTTATCATAACACAGGCGTCATAACCTATGTCCCAGCACAGGCGTCACAACCTTTATCATAACACAGGTGTCATAACCTTTGTCATAACACAGGCGTCATAACCTTTGTCATAACAGAGGCGTCATAACCTATGTCATAGCACAGGCGTCACAACCTTTATCGTAACACAGGTGTCATAACCTTTGTCATAATACAGGTGTCATAACCTATGTCACAGCACAGGCATCACAACATTTATCATAACACAAGTGTCATAACCTATCTCACAGCACAGGCGTCACAACCTTTATCATAACACAGGTGTCACAACCTTTATCATAACACAGGTCTCATAACCTTTGTCATAACACAGGCGTCATAACCTATGTCACAGCACAGGCGTCACAACCTTTATCATAACACAGGTGTCATAACCTTTGTCATAACACAGGTGTCATAACCTATGTCACAGCATAGGCGTCACAACCTTTGTCATGACAAAGGCGTCATAACCTATGTCACAGCACAGGCGTCACAACCTTTATCGTAACACAAGTGTCATAACCTTTGTCATAATACAGGTGTCATAACCTATGTCACAGGACATCCGTCACAACCTTTATCATAACACAGGCGTCATAACCTTTGTCATAACACAGGCGTCATAACCTATGTCACAGCACAGGCGTCACAACCTTTGTCATGACACAGGCGTCATAACCTATGTCACAGCACAGGCGTCACAACCTTTATCGTAACACAGGTGTCACAACCTTTATCATAACACAAGTGTCATAACCTTTGTCATAATACAGGTGTCATAACCTATGTCACAGGACATGCGTCACAACCTTTATCATAACACAGGCGTCATAACCTTTGTCATAACACAGGCGTCAAAACCTATGTCATAGCACAGGCGTCACAACCTTTATCGTAACACAGGTGTCATAACCTTTGTCGTAATACAGGTGTCATAACCTATGTCACAGCACAGCCGTCACAACATTTATCATAACACAGGTGTCATAACCTATCTCACAGCACAGGTGTCACAACCTTTATCATAACACAAGTGTCATAACCTTTGTCATAATACAGGTGTCATAACCTATGTCACAGGACATGCGTCACAACCTTTATCATAACACAGGCGTCATAACCTTTGTCATAACACAGGCGTCATAACCTATGTCATAGCACAGGCGTCACAACCTTTATCGTCACACAGGTGTCATAACCTTTGTCATAATACAGGTGTCATAACCTATGTCACAGCACAGGTGTCACAACCTTTACCATCACACAGGCGTTATAACCTAGGTCACAGCACAGGCGTCACAACCTTTATCGCAACACAGGTGTCACAACCTTTATCATAACACAAGTGTCATAACCTTTGTCATAATACAGGTGTCATAACCTATGTCACAGGACATGCGTCACAGCCTTTATCATAACACAGGCGTCATAACCTTTGTCATAACACAGGCGTCATAACCTATGTCACAGCATAGGCGTCACAACCACTGTCATGATACAGGCGTCATAACCTATGTCACAGCACAGGCGTCACAACCTTTATCATCACACAGGCGTCATAACCTATGTCACAGCACATGCGTCACAACCTTTGTCATAATACAGGTGTCATAACCTATGTCACAGCACAGGTGTCACAACGTTTACCATCACACAGGCGTCATAACCTATTAACAGCACATGCGTCACAACCTTTGTCATAATACAGGTGTCATAACCTATGTCACAGCACAGGTGTCACAACCTTTACCATCACACAGGCGTCATAACCTATGTCACAGCACATGCGTCACAACCTTTGTCATAATACAGGTGTCATAACCTATGTCACAGCACATGCGTCACAACCTTTGTCATAATACAGGTGTCATAACCTATGTCACAGCACATGCGTCACAACCTTTGTCATAATACAGGTGTCATAACCTATGTCACAGCACATGCGTCACAACCTTTGTCATAATACAGGTGTCATAACCTATGTCACAGCACATGCGTCACAACCTTTGTCATAATACAGGTGTCATAACCTATGTCACAGCACATGCGTCACAACCTTTGTCATAATACAGGTGTCATAACCTATGTCACAGCACATTACCTTTATCATAATCTGTATCTGATATACTCAATGAACTTATCAATTTCAAAAATTACACAACCGATAAAACTTTGATAGTCACGGCCCGAGGAAGTGTGTGAATCTGCAGCCTTTCTCGTTTATAAATCAGTCACACAAAATTTAAAACGTTCCTTTCTTCGTTGTCTATATATGTCCTGCATATCTACTGGCAGAAGGTCACGTGCTGGTTAGAAGGGTGGGTGCACGTGCTCGTCATAGACACCGATCCAGTTGCCTGGGGGCGAGTAATGACAGACGACGAAGGCCGAGTCGCCATAGTTTTCCCAGGGTGTGAACAGGCCAAGCGCTACGCCGCACCCAATGCTGATTGTGTCATCCCAGACCACCTGCAACAACCAGCGATGTTGTTTTTTATCACAACGTTTTATTTTTAGTGTAATTCTGTTATTTAAAAAGCAAAGCATACAGGAATCAAGCAAATAACAATGATTGGGTATTCTGTTAATGTTGAAATAAGACACTGTACGTTACAGTCAAACTGCCAGATAAACACATTGTAATCTGGCCGAAAACTTCAGAGAGATTGCAAAATGCCTGGTCTGATGCACAATATTCAGTCCCGCATTGTAATGTGCCTAATTTTAGAGCATGAAAATTTAAATTGAGAGCTTGCTTGAAATGTGCCATTCTTCATAAACACAGACACAAAGTTGGGTTTCTTGGCAATATTATTATAAATGCACCAATATAATAATAGTATGTATATGCTTAAATACAATAATAATCACAATTTCCTCATCAAGTAAATTCAATGACACACACATTTATCGCGTATTTTTTTATCCAGCCTCTAATGTGTGATGACTTTCACGATTAATAAATCAATTTAAGCCGTTACAGCCGTATTTAAGAAATCCCCCCCCCCCATTAACTGTATCATGTACCCTACACCAGGCAGCTGGCATCAGAAAGTTGGGTTTCTTGACAATATTATTATAAATGCACCAATACAGTATGCATATGCTTAAATACAATAATAATCGCAATTTCCTCATCAAGCAAATTCAATCACACACATATTTATCACACATGTTTATCCAGCCTCCAACGTGTGATGGCTTTCACGATTGATAAATCAATTTAAGCTGTTACAGCCGTATTTAAGAAATCCCCCCGTTAACTGCATCATGTACCCTACACCAGACAGCTGGCATCAGTCGTTGTTACGCAGTCACGCTAACTGGTTAAATCCCACGGCCAAAAAAATTGCTTTTATTCACTGGGTACCAACATCTTCTTATACGAGCTGTCAAGTAAATCTGTAGTGCAATATGACTGAATATTTTAAGAAAATTGCAATATGGCTGAATATCTGTTCCTGATAATATACAGGCTTTGACTCTCGTTTTGCAAATAACACAAATATATAATTTCTAATTTGCTTAATATATTCTTATTTCAAATAAAGGCATACTTTTTATTGTTTCTAAGTTTTTCTTGTGCATAGACTGCTAAATGTCAATTTAATGTTTATTTAATGTACGCAATGAGAAATGGTGAGAAACTAGAAAGTTCGACGAAAGATGCTGGTTACTGTTAACGCAAAATCTGTTGAAAATGAGCTTAATAACATGGAACTGCTTTTGAAATAAGA
The DNA here is from genome assembly GCA_949752745.1 of Protula sp. h YS-2021. Taxonomy (NCBI): domain Eukaryota; kingdom Metazoa; phylum Annelida; class Polychaeta; order Sabellida; family Serpulidae; genus Protula; species Protula sp. h YS-2021. Next base: position 2,518,763 of record OX457032.1, on the reverse strand, counting down.
TATGGCGAGCCTCACTCGTTAATGACTGATTGCTGGTGGGTTAGTAAGCGTTGTTATAAAATAGCTGAGTTCTGAGGAGATCTAGTTGTTGAATACAAACACAGCGCGGATGGATATTTGAACAAGAATATCCAGGGACACTGTGACCAGCCGAGATCTAGTGAATCTATGAATAAGCTTGTATGGTTGTCAAAAAGTGGTAGTCACATTGTGCAAAATTGTCCAAGTAAAGCAATAAGACCAATTCCAGCGTGCATGAGCATGGGAATTTCCCTGAAACTTTGGGCTTCAAAGACGAGATGGCAAAGAGCCAGCTAAATAATTAATTTAGCAATGGACCTCAACATAGACCGATAAATACATACAAAGATTTGTTTCCCAGAAAAATAGATCGTGTGTATTTCTGGTAGATTGGGTAGTCTACCAGAGATACCTTCGAACAACGTATCGAAATTGTATCCACACACGTGTACTGTTGACATGTACTGTCGGACATACACGATTATTTCAAGTACTAGAAACGACCAGTGAATGCTCCGTCTAAAACGTTATTACTGGTATGTATTACTTTGCGGGGTTCGCATTTCCGTCCAGTCCGGATGTGTTGTTTGCATTTCGGACCAATGCGCATGTTTATTTAATTTGCCCTTATGCTCTGTTCGCATTTCGGGCCAGTGCGCATGTTTATTTCACTTGCGTTGATGTGCGGTTTGCATTTCGGACCAATGCGCATGTACATTTAGCTTGCCGTTATGCTCCGTTCGCATTTCGGACCAGTGCGCATGTTTATTTAGTTTGCGTTGATGTGCGGTTCGCAAAGCGAACCAGTGCGCATGTCTATTTAATATCCATTATTTTGGACTAATGCGCATGTCTATTTAATATGCATTATTTTGACCAATGCGCATGTTTACTTAACTTGCGTTGATGCGCGATTCGTATTTCGGACTAGTGCGCATGCTTGTTTAGCTTTTGTTGATGTGCGGTTTGCATTTCGGACCAGTGTGCATGTTTATTTAACTTGCGTTGACATGCGGTTTGGATTCTGAACCAATTTATTTAACTTGCGTCGATGCGCGGTTCGCATTTCGAACTGGTGAGCATGTTTATTTAACTTGCGTCGATGCGCGGTCCGCAATGCGCATGTTTATTCAATTTCCAATTTTTGGCGAATCGCAAAAAAAAAAAAAAAAATTTCAAGAGGGACCTACCCAAAGAATCGTACACAATTGGAGAGGAATTCAATCAAAATTGTGGGAAAAGAAGCATTTTCAAAATTAAACGCCTATAAATTAAAAAATACGCCCCACTTAGCCAAAGTAAGTTTTCAAGAGAGCCCTAAATAGAGAACATTCGTACAAAAGTTAAAGAATATTTGATCAAAATTGTGGGAAAAAAAGCATTTTGAAAATTGACAACCAAAAAAATTATGAATGCCCCCATTTGGCCAATTTTTGGCAGATCGCCAAAAAAAAGCAACATCTGACGAGAGGCCTACCTAGAGAAAAATCATACAAAATTGGAAATGAATTCAATCAAAATTGTCAGAGAAGAAGCACTAAAAAAATTTGACGTCAAAAAAAAAAAAAAAGAAAAAAAAAATCCCTCCCCGTTTGGCCAATTTTTGGCGGATCGCCAACAAAAACTAAATTTTCAAGAGAGGACTACGTTGAGAGCATACTACAAAATGTGAAGAAAGTCTGATCAAAACTGTTCGAGAATAAACATTTTAAAAATTGGCAGCAAAAAATTTTAAATGTCCCCTATTTAGTCAATTTTTGGCAGATCGCAAAAAAAGTCATTTTTCCAGAGAGGCCTACCTAGAGAACAATTGTCCAAAATTGCAAAGGAATCCGATCAAAATTGTGGGAGAAGAAGCATTTTGAAAATGAGACACCAAAAGAAATTAGAAAAAGTCCCCTATTTGGCCAAAAAAGTTCTTTCAAGAGAGGCCCACCTAAAAACACATTCGTACAAAATTTGAAGAAAGTCTGATCAAAATTGTGAGAAAAGAAGCATTTTGAAAATTGCCAACCACAAAATTATAAATGCCCCCATTTAACCAATTTTTGGCAAATCAACAAAAAAAGCAACTTTGCAAGAGAGGCCAACCCAGAAAACAATCGTGCAAAATTGGAAACGAATTCAATCAAAATTGTTCGAGAAGAAGCATTTTGAGAATTGGCAACAACAATTTTAAATGCCCCCCCCCCCCCCCCCCATTTAGCCAATTTTTGGTGGATCGCCACAAAAAAGTAATTTATCAAGAGATGCCTACCTACAGAACAAGCATGTCCAAGGACATGACCCAGCCGAGTTACCAAACAAGGAAAGAGAGAAAAACTCTGAAACGAATACTGTTAGGCCAAAAAATGAAGAACTTCGTTTCTGAACGTAACTTTTTCATAATTTTAATACACAAAAACGAGTTTTCCCGGGCGGAAGCTACCCGAAAAGGGTTGGAGAGGCTGGGTTTTGACGATTTACCGCCATTTACACAATTTTACAAAATTTTAAATACCACCATTTCGGCATTTCTTTGTCATTTGAGAAAACAAAAGCAATGTCCAGGTGGAGAAGCACCTAAGAAACTTTCGATTAAAATTTTATAACTATTTGAATAAAAACTGAGAGAAATGAATATTTGACAGTTAAGTTATTTACAACCATTTATTCCAGTTTTTGCCGAACTTCAAAGTTCCGCCATTTCGGCAATTTTTGGCGAACCGTGAAAAAAAATAGCCTGGTAGGCGAACCCCTGGGGAACATCCCTGCGTAACATCTAAACGATTGGAGTAAAACTGTAGGAGTAGCATTTTAAAAATGGGTCAAAACGGGCACAAAAGTGCCGCCATTTTGTCAGTTTTGCGTCAATCGTCAAAAAAGTAATAGCCAGTTAGGGGGCCACCCAGGGAACATTCCTGCGTGATATCAAAACGATTGGAGCAAAACTGTAGGAGCAGTAGCATTTTAAAGAAAAAGTTTAACATACGCACATACATTCAAGCCCCCTATAGTGATACGACTAACCTAGTCTGACAAAATCGGCTGGGTTAATAAGTGTACAAAACTGTAAAGGGATCCAATCACTATTGTGGCAGAAGCAATTTTGAAAACTTGACACAAAAAAATATAATAAATAAATAAAATAAAAAAGGCCCCTCATTTGGCCAATTTTTGGTGGATCGCCAAAAAAAGTAAATTTTCAAGACAGGCCTATGGTAAGAGTATTCGTTCAAAATTTGAAGAAAATAGGATTTAAATTGTACGAGAAGAAGCATTTTGAAAATTGGCAACAAAAAATTTCAAATGCCCCCTATTCAGCCAATTTTTGGCGGATCGCCAAAAGAAATATTTTTTTAACAATTGTACAGAATTGGAAAGAAATCCGAGCAAAATTGTGGGAGAGAAGAAGCATTTTAAAAATCAGACACTATTTGACCAATTTTTGGTGCATCGCCAAAATAAGTAATTTTTCAAAAAAAGTCTACCTGGAGAATATTCGTACAAAATTTAAAGAAGATCTCATCAAAATTGTGGGATAAGAAGCATTTTGAAAATTGGCAACCGAAAAAAAAATTTTAAGAGAGGCCTACCTAGAAAACATTCGTACAAAATTTGAAAGGAATCCGATCAAAACTGAAGGAGAAGAAGCATTTTAAGTACACGTCAACACACGTACATACGTACATACGTAGATACAGACAACGGATGCCCCTCTATTGATGTGATAAGACAAACCCGACGTAGTCAGCTGGTCTAAAAGGAAGTTCCTATCTTGCACAAGTACTATTTTCGCGGAATCCTCCACGGGTCTGCGGAGTAAACATTTGTTATAGTGGATGGTTGTTGTGTGCGGGTTAGCCGCTGGAGCTTCCAGGAAAGAAAGCGAAGTGTGAAAGAAAAAAAAACTAACCTGAGTAAAATGTCTAAACACACATCCACCATTATCGGAGCCATCGACGCTGTAATCATAATTGCAGTAAAACGCTTCGTCATACCTGCAATTGCAATTGCAAAGGCTTCAGTGCCAAGAATCGTTTTCAACAACAAAATAACAGTTTTCACATGCACCAGAGACCCCCGGAAAGAAGAGAGACCGTTGAGACCGCCAAAAGGTGGTCCCATTCTCTGAGTTCGCAAACATTGGTACTGGTGGTAGAACGGGACAGGAGGTGCGTGGGCTCATTGCCAGGGACTGCAGGTGCGTGGGCTCATTGCGAGCGACGGCAGGTGCGTGGGTTTATTGACAGGGACAGCAGATGCGTGGGCTCATTGCCAGAGACAGCAGGTGCGTGGGCTTATTACCAGGGACAGCAGGTGTGTGGGCTTATTGCCAGGGACAGCAGGTGCGTGGGCTTATTGCCAGGGGCAGCAGGTGTGTGGGCTTATTACCAGGGACAGCAGATGCGTGGGCTTATTACCAGGGACAGCAGGTGCGTGGGCTAATTGCCAGGCACAGCAGGTGTGTGGGCTTATTACCACAGATAGCAGGTGTGTGGGCTTATTACCAGGGACAGCATGTGTGTGGGCTTATTACCAGGGACAGAAGGTGTGTGGGCTTATTACCAGGGGCAGCAGGTGCGTGGGTTTATTGCCACAGACAGCAGGTGCGTGGGCTTATTGCCAGGGACAGCAGGTGCGTGGGCTCATTGCCAGGGACAGCAGGTGTGTGGGCTTATTGCCAGGGACAGCAGGTGCGTGGGTTTATTGCCACAGACAGCAGGTGCGTGGGCTTATTGCCAGGGACAGCAGGTGCGTGGGCTCATTGCCAGGGACAGCAGGTGTGTGGGCTCATTGCCAAGGACAGCAGGTGTGTGGGCTTATTGCCAGCGACAGCAGGTGTTTGGGTTCATTCCCAGGGACAGCAGGTGCGTGGGCTCATTGCCAGGGACAGCAGGTGTGTGGGCTTATTGCCAGGGACAGCAGGTGTGGGCTCATTGCCAGGGAAAGCAGGTGTGTGGGCTTATTGCCAGGGACAGCAGGTGTGTGGGTTTATTGCCAGACAGCAGGTGCGTGGGTTTATTGCCAGGGACAGCAGGTTCGTGGGCTCATTGCCAGGGACAGCAGGTGTGTGGGCTTATTGCCAGGGACAGCAGGTGTGGGCTCATTGCCAGGGAAAGCAGGTGTGTGGGCTTATTGCCAGGGACAGCAGGTGTGTGGGTTTATTGCCAGACAGCAGGTGCGTGGGTTTATTGCCAGGGACAGCAGGTTCGTGGGCTCATTGCCAGGGAGAGCAGGTGCGTGGGCTCATTGCCAGGGACAGCAGGTGTGTGGGCTTATTGCCAGAGACAGCAGGTGTGTGGGCTTATTGCCAGGGACAACAGGTGTGTGGGCTTATTGCCAGGGACAGCAGGTGCGTGGGCTTATTGCCAGGGACAGCAGGTGTGTGGGCTTATTGCCAGGGACAGCAGGTGTGTGGGCTTATTACCAGGGACAGCAGGTGTGTGGGCTTATTGCCAGGGACAGCAGGTGCGTGGGCTTATTGCCAGGGACAGCAGGTGCGTGGGCTCATTGCCAGGGACAGCAGGTGTGGGCTTATTGCCAGGGACAGCAGGTGCGTGGGTTTATTGCCACAGACAGCAGGTGCGTGGGCTTATTGCCAGGGACAGCAGGTGCGTGGGCTCATTGCTAGGGACAGCAGGTGTGTGGGCTCATTGCCAAGGACAGCAGGTGTGTGGGCTTATTGCCAGCGACAGCAGGTGTTTGGGTTCATTGCCAGGGACAGCAGGTGCGTGGGCTCATTGCCAGGGACAGCAGGTGTGTGGGCTTATTGCAAGGGACAGCAGGTGTGGGCTCATTGCCAGGGAAAGCAGGTGTGTGGGCTTATTGCCAGGGACAGCAGGTGTGTGGGTTTATTGCCAGACAGCAGGTGCGTGGGTTTATTGCCAGGGACAGCAGGTTCGTGGGCTCATTGCCAGGGAGAGCAGGTGCGTGGGCTCATTGCCAGGGACAGCAGGTGTGTGGGCTTATTGCCAGGGACAGCAGGTGTGTGGGCTTATTGCCAGGGACAGCAGGTGTGTGGGTTCATTGCCAGGGACAGCAGGTGCGTGGCCTCATTGCCAGGGACAGCAGGTGCGTGGGCTTATTGCCAGGGACAGCAGGTGTGTGGTCTCATTGCCAGGGACAGCAGGTGTGTGGGCTTATTGCCAGGGACAGCAGGTGTGTGGGCTTATTACCAAGGACAGCAGGTGTGTGGGCTTATTACCAGGGACAGCAGGTGCGTGGGCTTATTGCCAGGGACAGCAGGTGTGTGGGCTTATTGCCAGGGACAGCAGGTGCGTGGGCTTATTGCCAGGGACAGCAGGTGTGTGGGCTTATTACCAGGGACAGCAGGTGCGTGTGCTTATTGCCAGGGACAGCAGGTGCGTGGGCTTATTGCCAGGGACAGCAGGTGCGTGGGCTCATTGCCAGGGACAGCAGGTGTGTGGGCTTATTATCAGGGACAGCAGGTGTGTGGGCTTATTACCAGGGACAGCAGGTGTGTGGGCTTATTACCAGGGACAGCAGGTGTGTGGGCTTATTACCAAGGACAGCAGGTGCGTGGGCTTATTGCCAGGGACAGCAGGTGTGTGGGCTTATTACCAGGGGCAGCAGGTGTGTGAGCTTATTACCAGGGACAGCAGGTGCGTGGGCTTATTGCCAGGGACAGCAGGTGTGTGGGCATATTGCCAAGGACAGCAGGTGTGTGGGCTTATTACATGGGACAGCAGGTGTGTGGGCTTATTGCCAGGGGCAGCAGGTGTGTGAGCTTATTACCAGGGACAGCAGGTGCGTGGGCTTATTGCCAGGGACAGCAGGTGTGTGAGCTTATTACCAGGGACAGCAGGTGCGTGGGCTTATTGCCAGGGACAGCAGGTGTGTGGGCATATTGCCAGGGACAGCAGGTGTGTGGGCTTATTGCCAGGTGATGGGTCATCTTTTGTAGGGGGCCATCCAAAAAGTTTTTTTTTCATCCCCCTTCCTCTGCCCCCCCCCCCCCCCCCGCCCCGCCCCCCTCCCTGCAGCGCAAAATTCATCACATTGCCCTTTGACTATAATGAAAGCATACGAGTTACAGACAGCACTCGCCCCCACCCCCGCCTCAGCTCCATGAGCACATCCTTTATGGATGGTCCCTCACACTAAGATTCCGTTGGTCATTCCTTCGCAGCTGCCTTCTTCCTTTTCTTAATGTTTCCCAAAATATGTATTTCTTGATCTTTTTCGACATATTTTTTCTTGTATATTTGTATTTCTACATCTTCTTTACACTTTCAAGCACTGCTAAGAAACTCCGTCGGCGTTTTTTTTTATTTCCCGCCGCCGCGTAGCGCGGAGCTATAGTATAGATGTACTATAGATGTCGCACTATTTTTCGATTCGACCAAAAAATAACGAAATGGCGACTTGTTGAAAATAGACAATGTTTTAGTATTTCTATTGCCTACAGTGCAACGATGATAGGATAGGAGGGTGGGGGGAGGGGGGAGGGGGGAGGGGGGAGGAGGTATGCGCTGACATAGGCCAGGACTCCCGTGTATTGAAGACCTGCCCTGCCATACCTTCTATCACGCACTGCGCCGGGAAGGGTGGGGGAGGGGCAAGCGGCCGGCGGGGGAGGTTATAGGATGGGAAGTGATGAGAATGGGGGTGGTGGTGAAACTGTGATGGAAACTGGCGTGGAATTAATCCTGACCAGAACTCCGCTGCATTGTATTCATAGCATGCAATCGCGTCTATCGCGTCCTGTGCCCGATGGGGGGGGGGGGGTGATTGATGAGATGGGGAGGGGGGGGGGGGGGAGTTAACACTGACCATGAATTCCCTGCATTGGAGACTTGGCCTGTGCCCGGGCGGTGGGGGTGACGAGATAGGGGAGGGATATTTGACACTGACCATGAATTTCCTGCATTGGAGACATGGCCTGCCATCGCCTCTATTGTGTCCTGTGCCCAGGCAGTGGGTGTGGGGGTGATGAGATGGGGGAGGGATATTTGACACTGACCATGAATTCACTGCATCGGAGACATAGCCTGCCATCGCCTCTATTGTGTCCTGTGGCGCTACAGCCAGGTGGAGATTCTCGCCGTACCCGCCAAACGAGTGGGGGCGGGAGTGTTCAACCCGGCCCACCCTCACCAGCTTCTCGGCGTATGACTGCGCCGACGCGGCCAGGGAAGTGCTGTACGCGACGGGCGGGGTGTCGCGGTGCAGGCCCCGCTTCTGATTGTGCACCGCCATGCTTGCGAAACACACCGCGTCTGGCAGAACAAAAACAACGACAATTAATAACAATAATTCAATAATAAAGCACTTCTTTATTTAAATAGGAATATATCCAGCAAATATGAATTGACACCTTTTTTGTGTGATTAAAATAAGTGACCATTGCAGAAATTGAAATATCTAGAAATCCTAAAAACTGAAATACCCTTAATCTACGCCAGTCTATTCATTACGAAGCGTCTTCTTATCAATAAAAAAAACAGCAAACAAGAATGTCCAGGGACACTGTGACCAGCCGAGATCTAGTGAATCTATGAATAAGCTTGTCTGGTTGCCAAAAGTGGTAGTCACACTGTAAAAGTTTGTCCAAGGACAAAGTCTCATATTACGAAAAGCGATAAGATCAAATTCAGCGTGCATGAACAAGGGAATTTCCCTGAAAAAATGAGCTTCAAAACACGACATGGCAAAGAGCTAGCTAAATAATTAATTTAGCAACGGACCCGAACATAGACCGATAAATACATACAAAGATTTGCTTCACAGAAAAATGGAAACAGATCGTGTGTATCTATAATATATATATATAATAATGAGGAGGGGGGCAGATAACCTAGTATCGAAAATTTGAGGGGGACAGATTACCGGGGGGGGGGGGGCAGATTACCGTTTACCGTCGGACATAAACAATTATTTCAAGTAGTAGAAACGACCAGAAACGACCGAACAGTTTTAATGTTTTGGTATGTATTATTTTGCGGGGTTATTGCATTTCCGACCAGTACGCATGTTTATTTATGTGCGGTTTGCATTTCGGAAAAATGCGCATGTTTATTTAACTTGCCCTTATGCTCTGTTCGCATTTCGGACGAATGCGCATGTTTACTTAGCAAAGCGAACCAGTGCGCATGTTTATTTAATATGCATTGCTGCGCATGTTTACTTAACTTGCGTTGATGCGCGGCTCGCATTTCAGACCAGTGAGCATGTTTATACAACTTGCGTTGATAAGCCGTTCGCATTTCGGACCAGTGCGCATGTTTGTTTAGCTTGTGTTGATGCGCGTTTGACTTTTTGGACCAGTGCGCATGTTTATTTAATTTGCATTAATGCGCGGTTCCTATTTTAGTCCAGTGCGCATGTTTATTTAACTTGCGTCGATGCGCGGTTCGCATTTCGGACCCATACGCATGTATATTCAACTTCCGTTGATGAGCGGTTCGCAATTCGGATCAGTGCGCATGTTTATTTAATTTGCGTTGATGCACGGATATTATTTCCGACCATTGCGCATGTTTATTTAACTTGCATTGACGCGCGGTTTGGATTTTGAACCAGTGCGCTTATTTATTTAACTTGCGTCGATGCGCGGTCCGCATTTCGGACCAATGCGCATTTTAAGTTTTGACGGATCGCCCCCAAAAAATTAACTTTTCAAGAGGGGCCTAACTGGAAAAGACTCGTACAAAACTGGAAAGGAATTCAATCAAAATTGTGGAAGTATTTCGAAAATTAGACACCAAAAAAATTAAAAAATGTTTGCTATTTGGCCGATTTTTGGCGGCTCGCCAAAAAAAAAGGTACATTTTTAAGGAAGAACTATGTTAAGAACATTATTACTAAATTTGAAGAGAATTTGATTAGAGAGCATTTTGAAAATTGGCAACAAAAAATTTTAAATGAACCCTATTTAGCCAATTTTTGGCGGATCGCCAAAAAAAGTAAATTTTCAAGAGAGATATACCAAGAGAACAACTGTCCAAAATTGGAAAGGAATCCGATCAATATTGTGGGAGAAAAAGCATTTTGAAAATTAAGACACCAAAAAAAAAAAAAAAAAAAAATAAAAAATGTCCCCATTTGGCCAATTTTTGGCGGATCGCCAGAATGAGCAAGTTTTCAAAAGAGGCCTACCTAGGAAATATTCGTACAAAATTTGAAGAAAATCTGATCAAAATTGTTGGAAAAAAAGCATTTTGAAAATTGGCAACTGATAAATTTCAACTGCCCCCCCTCCCACTTAGCCAATTTTTGGCAAATCGCCAAAAAAAAAAATTTTTATAGAGGCGTACCTACAGAACATTCATGTAAAATTTGAGAGGAATCCGATCAAAACTGAAGGAGAAGAAGTTTTTTAAATAAAAGTTTACACACGTACATATGTACATACAGACGATCGATACCCCTCCATTGATGTGATAAGACCAGTCCGACATAATCGACTGGTCTAAAAAGCACAAACCGTATGCGCCACCCCTAGGGATGCCTCACACCAAAAATAAATGACATCGGAACAAAATTGCAGGAGGAGATGCACTTTGAAACAAAAGTTTACTAAGTAATCTAGAGCCTTGGTGAGGCAGGATCCCCCGTGTAACAGGACACCTTAGTGAAAAGTATAAGATTGTGCATTGGGAAACATTAAAAAACCTGCTACATTTTGCCCAAAGAAAGTTGATAACAGCATATTTTTCAACCTTGCACCAATTCTTCCTTTTTTAATATTTTTCAAAAATAACCTGACGCTGCACATCTACAACTGATGGTCTTTTTATGCCTACACTATAAAATGCCTCGGAGATATCGCGCGAACAAAAAATGCGGACAGACAGACGGACAAGTTCATAACTATATCCCACCCTTACACGGGTGATAATAACCTGCCTTTGCACAACTTCACTATATATACGCTCATCCTGTAACATTTGGTTTGCTTCCGATAAAAAATTACAGAGACATCGCGCGAACAAAATTGATACAAAAACGACAAAGTCCAAAAATGTAAAAATGTCGAAATTTTCACATTTTTCTATAAAAATCGAAAAATAACCTGCCCTTGCACAACTCCACCATATATACTTTCTTCCTGTAACATTTGGTTTGCTTCCGACAAATAGTAACAGAGAGACCGCGCGAACAAAAAAGTGCGGACAGACAGACGGACGGCAAGACGGACGGACAAGTTCACAACTATATCAATCCGTTACACGGGGGATAACAACTAACTAACTAACGGACGACGTCTGCAGATCGATAGGTATACCCCAGCTTCCGTGTAAGCTGGATACACCTTCGATGGAATTCGTAAATCTTCTGTTTACATGTTAGCCTCCCTCCCTCCCTCTGTTTACATGTTAGCCTCTCTCCCTCTGTTTACATGTTAGCCTCGCTCCCTCCCACACTACCTCTGCTTTCATGTTAGCCTCCCTCTCCCTCCCTCCCTGTTAGCCTCCATCCCTCCCTCTGTTTACATGTTAGCCTCCCTCCCTCCCTCTGTTTACATGTTAGCCTCTCTCTCTCCCTCTGTTTACATGTTAGCCTCGCTCCCTCCCTCTGTTTACATGTTAGCCTCCCTCCCTCCCTCTGTTTACATGTTAGCCTCTCTCTCTCCCTCTGTTTACATGTTAGCCTCGCTCCCTTCCACACTACCTCTGCTTACATGTTAGCCTCCCCCTCCCTCCCTCCCTGTTTACATGTTAGCCTCCATCCCTCCCACTGTTTACATGTTAGCCTCCCTCCCTCCCTGTTTACATGTTAGCCTCTCTCCCTCCCTCTGTTTACATGTTAGCCTCTCTCCCTCCCTCTGTTTACGTGTTAGCCTCTCTCCTTCCCTGTTTACATGTTAGCCTCCCTCCCTCCCCGTTTACATGTTAGCCTCTCTCTCCCTGTTTACATGTTAGCATCGCTCCCTCCCACACTACCTCTGCTTACATGTTAGCCTCCCCTCCCTCCCTGTTTACATGTTAGCCTCCCTCCCTCTCTCTGTTTACATGTTAGCCTCCATCCCTCTGTTTACATGTTAGCCTCTCTCCCTCCCTCTGTTTACATGTTAGCCTCCCTCCCTCCCCCTGTTTACATGTTAGCCTCTCTCTCCCTGTTTACATGTTAGCCTCGCTCCCTCCCACACTACCTCTGCTTACATGTTAGCCTCCCCCTCCCTCCCTGTTTACATGTTAGCCTCCATCCCTCCCTCTGTTTACATGTTGGCCTCCCTCCCTCCCTCTGTTTACATGTTAGCCTCTCTCTTCCTCTGTTTACATGTTAGCCTCGCTCCCTCCCTGTTTACATGTTAGCCTCCCTCCCTCCCTCTGTTTACATGTTAGCCTCTCTCCCTCTGTTTACATGTTAGCCTCCCTCCCTCCCTCGTCCCCTCCCTTACGGGCAAGTGTTTCTGGCTGTATGTCACCACATGGATCAGAACTGCCGGAACCGCCACGGCTGGAACCGCCACTGCCGGAACCGCCACTGTCGGAACCACCTATTGACCACAAACAAGTTACTTACAAGGTCAAATCTGACGTCTATTCATTGTTCAGTCATAATTCAATTTCTGTCCTTTTTCTTAGTTTCTGAAATGTCAATATTTAACACTGCAATATCTGCAATGTTTGACAGAAAAAAAGACGTAGTTTTGTGCACTTATAAATGGACAGGGGTGATGGCATCTGAGGGAAGCGTGAGTGAGGGGTGGGGAGGGACGAGGGTTTGGGTGGGGGGGGCTCTTATAAATGGACAGGGGTGATGGCATCTGAGGGAAGCGTGAGTGAGGGGTGGGAAAGGATGAGGGGGTGGGGTGGGGGGGGGCGCTTATAAATATACAGGGGGGATGGCATCTGAGGGAAGCGTGAGTGAGAGGTGGGGAGGGACGAGGGTTGGGGTGGGGGGCTCTTATAAATGGACAGGGGTGATGGCATCTGAGGGAAGCGTGAGTGAGGGGTGGGAAGGGATGAGGGGGTGGGGTGGGGGGCGCTTATAAATGGACAGGGGTGATGGCATCTGAGGGAAGCGTGAGTGAGGGGTGGGAAGGGATGAGGGGGTGGGGTGGGGGGGGCGCTTATAAATATACAGGGGGGATGGCATCTGAGGGAAGCGTGAGTGAGGGGTGGGGTGGGGGGGCTCTTATAAATGGACAGGGGTGATGGCATCTGAGGGAAGCGTGAGTGAGGGGTGGGAAGGGTTGAGGGGGTGGGGTGGGGGGGCGCTTATAAATGGACAGGGGGGATGGCATCTGAGGGAAGCGTGAGGGGTGGGAAGGGATGAGGGGGTGGGGGGGCTCTTATAAATGGACCGGGCTAAAGGCATCTGAGGGAAGCGTGAGTAAGGGGTGGGGAGGGACGAGGGGTGGGGGGGCTCTTATAAATGGACAGGGGTGATGGCATCTGAGGGAAGCGTGAGTGAGGGGTGGGAAGGGATGAGGGGGTGGGGTGGGGGGCGCTTATAAATGGACAGGGGGGATGGCATCTGAGGGAAGCGTGAGTGAGGGGTGGGAAGGGATGAGGGGGTGGGGTGGGGCTCTTTTAAACGGACAGGGGTGATGGGATGAGGAAAGCGGGAGTGAGGGATGGGGGTGGGAAGGGATGAGGGGGGTGGGTGGGGGGGCTCTTATAAAGGGACCGAGGTAATGGGATCTGGGATCATTTAGAAAACCAGGCCCCATGTTCCCCAGCTTCCTCATTTCATAACCACTGACTTCGAGACTTTACCGGCTTAATATCCGCGTCCCCCCACCCTCTCTCACTCTCTTTCCCTCTCTTTCTATTCTTCTTTCTTTTTTATTCTATGGTCAGCAGAAAATGAAAAAAACGAATGGTGCAGTCCCGGGGAGGGGCACTTTTTGAAACACCCCCTCAACGCGATGTGTTAATTTTAAAACAATACCGCCTTTTTAAACCAAACGCGGAGTGAAATTCAGAAATAACCCCTTTTTGTAGTTACTGAGTACTGAATGCAAATCATCCCCTCCCCCCCCGCTTTATTTTATTAAAGTGGTAGTCCGCGCGGATCGCGTCTGGCCTCAAAAATTACTCCCTTTCTCTGTTTGTTTGTTTGTTTTTTTTGGTACACCCATGGTAACATATTTCACACCAAATGACCTCCGGGAAGTGCAGTATTTTTGAGCACATGTTACATCCCGCCCTCCCCTCTCTCACCCACCCTCCATTTCAGCACATTTTCCAGGCCTCAGTTGTTCCTCTGCTTTTGCCTCGAAGAAGACAACGAAAACTTTGTCAGTCACCAACCAAACAAGTTAAAAGGTTTCAAATTTATTAACTGGTCCAAAAATATAGGTATTTCTAAAATGTACAAAAAATAACAGGAAAACGTCAGCCCATGGGCACATACCGACCTCCGGCTTGATGCAAAAATTACAGTCTGCAAATATAGAATGAGTATTACTATTTTTCTTATAAAAATGAAAATATCAATGCATATAAACTTTCTTTCTTTCTCTTTCTTTCTTTCTATCTTTCTCTCTCTGTCCCTCTCATCTCTTTCTCTCTCTTTCCTTCTTTCTCTCTTTCTTTCTTTTTCTCTCTCTCTCGTTCTCATCTCTCTTTCTTTCCTTCTTTCTCTTTCTCTATTTCTCTCTTTCTCTCTCTCCCTCTGATCTTTCTGTCTCTTTCTTACCTTCTCTTTTTCTCTCTTTCTTTCCTTCTTTCTCTTTCTCCATTTCTTTCTTTCTTTCTCTCTCTCCCTCTGATCTTTCTGTCTCTTTCTTACCTTCTCTTTTTCTCTCTTTCTCTCTTTCTTTCCTTCTTTCTCTTTCTCCATTTCTTTCTTTCTTTCTCTCTCTCCCTCTGATCTTTCTGTCTCTTTCTTACCTTCTCTTTTTCTCTCTTTCACTCTTTCTTTCTTTCTCTCTCCCTCTCATCTCTCTTTCTTTCCTTCTTTCTCTTTCTCTCTTTCTTTCTTTTTCTTTTCTTTATCCAAGCTTTAACCGTTTAACCGATACAAACACATTTAACTCATTTACTTAATCCTTCCATCGGCAGGAAATAAATACAAGTTTGTCCAAGGACAAAGTCCCAGCTTACGAAAAGCAATAAGACCAATTCCAGCGTGCATGACCAAGGGAATTTTCCTGAAAAATTGGGCTTCAAAAGATGAGACGGCAAAGAGCTAGCCCAATAATTAATTTAGCACCGGACCAGAACATAGACCGATAAATGCATACAAAGATTTCTTTCCCAGAAAAATGGGAAACAGATTTTTTGTATCTCTGGTAGACTGGATAGTCTGCCATAGATACCTTCAAACAACGCTCGCATTTCGGACCAGTGCGCATATTTATGTAACTTGCCTTGATGCGCGGTTTTTATTCAGACAAGTGCGCATGTTTATTTAACTTTGCGTAGATGCGCGGCTCCAATTTTGGAACAGTGCGCATGTTTATTTACCTTGTGTTGATGTGCGGTTCTTATTTCGGATCAGTGCGCATGTTTATTAACCTTGTGTTGATGTGCGGTTCTTATTCCATACCAATGCGCATGTTTATTTTCCTTGCGTTGATGAGCGGTACTTATTTCGGACAGCCCAAGTTTCCTTAGGTTGCCTTGATACGCGGTTCGCATTTCGGACCAGTTTGCATGTTTATGCACGGTGCTTATTTTGGACGTGTGCCTATGTTTATTTAACTTGCGTTGGTGTGCGGTTTGCATTTTGGACAAGTGTGCATGTTTATTTAACTTGCGTTGATGAGCAGTTCGAATTTCGGATCATTACGCATGTTTATTTAACTTGCGTTAATGCGCGGTTCGAATTTCGGACCAGTGCGCATGTTTATTTAACTTGCGTTGATGCGCAGTGCTTATTTTGGACCAGTGCAAATGTTTATTTAACTTGCGTTGGAGCGTGGTTCGCATTTCGAACCACTGCGCATGTTTATTTAACTTGCGTTGATGCGCGGTTCGAATTTCGGAGAAGTGGGCATGTTTATTTAACTTGCGTTGATGCGCGGTGCTTATTTTAGACCAGTGCAAATGTTTATTTAACTTACGTTGGCGCGTGGTTCGCATTTCGAACCACTGCGTATGTTTATTTAACGTGCGTCGATGCGCGGTTCTTATTTCAGGCCAATGCGCATATTTCTTTAACTTGAGTTGATGCGCGGTTCTTATTCTGGACCGGTGCGCATGTTTATTTAAGTTGCGTTGATGCGCAGTTCTTATTTTGAATAGTGCGCATGTTATTGAAGTTGCGTTAATGGGCAGTTCGCATTTCGAAATAGTGCGCATGTTTATTTAACTTGCGTTGATGCAAGGCGCTTATTTTGGTCCAGTGTGCTTGCTTATTTAGCTTGTGTTGCTGTGCGGTTCGCATTTTGGACCAGCGCGCATGTTTTTTTTAATTGCGCATATTTATTTAACTTGCGTTGATGAGCGGTACTTATTTCGGACAGCCCAAGTTTCCTTAGGTTGCCTTGATACGCGGTTCGCATTTCGGACCAGTTTGCATGTTTATTTAACTTGCGTTGATGCACGGTGCTTATTTTGGACGTGTGCCTATGTTTATTTAACTTGCGTTGATGAGCAGTTCGAATTTCGGATCATTACGCATGTTTATTTAACTTGCGTTAATGCGCGGTTCGAATTTCGGACCAGTGCGCATGTTTATTTAACTTGCGTTGATGCGCAGGCATTTTGGACCAGTGCAAATGTTTATTTAACTTGCGTTGGAGCGTGGTTCGCATTTCGAACCACTGCGCATGTTTATTTAACTTGCGTTGATGCGCGGTTCGAATTTCGGAGAAGTGCGCATGTTTATTTAACTTGCGTTGATGCGCGGTGCTTATTTTAGACCAGTGCAAATGTTTATTAAACTTACGTTGGCGCGTGATTCGCATTTCGAACCACTGCGTATGTTTATTTAACGTGCGTTGGTGTGCGGTTTGCATTTTGGACAAGTGTGCATGTTTATTTAACTTGCGTTGATGAGCAGTTCGAATTTCGGATCATTACGCATGTTTATTTAACCTGCGTTAATGCGCGGTTCGAATTTCGGACCAGTGCGCATGTTTATTTAACTTGCGTTGATGCGCAGTGCTTATTTTGGACCAGTGCAAATGTTTATTTAACTTGCGTTGGAGCGTGGTTCGCATTTCGAACCACTGCGCATGTTTATTTAACTTGCGTTGATGCGCGGTTCGAATTTCGGAGAAGTGCGCATGTTTATTTAACTTGCGTTGATGCGCGGTGCTTATTTTAGACCAGCGCAAATGTTTATTTAAATTACGTTGGCGCGTGGTTCGCATTTCGAACCACTGCGTATGTTTATTTAACGTGCGTCGATGCGCGGTTCTTATTTCAGGCCAATGCGCATATTTCTTTAACTTGAGTTGATGCGCGGTTCTTATTCTGGACCAGTGCGCATGTTTATTTAAGTTGCGTTGATGCGCAGTTCTTATTTTGAATAGTGCGCATGTAATTGAAGTTGCGTTAATGGACAGTTCGCATTTCGAAATAGTGCGCATGTTTATTTAACTTGCGTTGATGCAAGGCGCTTATTTTGGTCCAGTGTGCTTGCTTATTTAGCTTGTGTTGCTGTGCGGTTCGCATTTTGGACCAGCGCGCATGTTTTTTTTAACTTGTGTTGTTGCGTGGTTCGCATTTTGGACCATTGCGCATATTTATTTAACTTGCGTTGATGAGCGGTACTTATTTCGGACAGCCCAAGTTTCCTTAGGTTGCCTTGATACGCGGTTCGCATTTCGGACCAGTTTGCATGTTTATTTAACTTGCGTTGATGCACGGTGATTATTTTGGACGTGTGCCTATGTTTATTTAACTTGCGTTGGTGTGCGGTTTGCATTATGGACAAGTGTGCATGTTTATTTAACTTGCGTTGATGAGCAGTTCGAATTTCGGATCATTACGCATGTTTATTCCACTTGCGTTGATGCGCGGTTCGAATTTCGGAGAAGTGCGCATGTTTATTTAACTTGCGTTGATGCGCGGTGCTTATTTTAGACCAGCGCAAATGTTTATTTAACTTACGTTGGCGCGTGGTTCGCATTTCGAACCACTGCGTATGTTTATTTAACGTGCGTCGATGCGCGGTTCTTATTTCAGGCCAATGCGCATATTTCTTTAACTTGAGTTGATGCGCGGTTCTTATTCTAGACCAGTGCGCATGTTTATTTAAGTTGCATTGATGCGCAGTTCTTATTTTGAATAGTGCGCATGTTATTTAAGTTGCGTTAATGGACAGTTCGCATTTCGAAATAGTGCGCATGTTTATTTAACTTGTGTTGATGCACGGTGCTTATTTTGGTTCAGTATGCTTGCTTATTTAGCTTGTGTTGCTGTGCGGTTCGCATTTTGGACCATTGCGCATATTTATTTAACTTGTGTTGATGATCGGTATTTATTTTGGACCGGTGCAAATGTTTATTTAACTTACGCTTATGTGCGGTTCGCAATTCGGACCAGTGTGCATGTTTATTTAATTTGCGTTGATATCCGGTTCGCATTTCGGACCAGTATACCTGTTTCTTTAGGTTGCGTTGATGCGCAGTTCGCATTTTGGGACAAGTGAGCAGGTTCATTTAACTTGCGTTGACGCGCGATTTGCGTGTCGGACCAGAACGCATGTTTATTTAAGTCCCGTCGAGGCCCGACCCTTATGTCTATTCAACTTGCGTCGATTCATGGTTCTTTCTTCGGACCACTGCGCATGTTTATTTAACTTGCGTTGATGCGCGGTTCTCATTTCAGACCACTGCGCATGTCTATTCAACTTGCGTCGATGCGTGTTTCTTTTTTTTCGGACAAGGGCGCATGTTTGTTTAACTTGCGTTGATGTGCGGTGCTTATTTTGGACCAGTGCGCATGTTTATTTAACCTACGTTGATGCGCGGTGCTTATTTTGGACCAATTCGCATCTTTATTTATCTTCCGTCGATGCGCAGTTCACATTTCGGACCAAATCGCATGTTTATTTAACTTGCATCGATGCGGAGTACTTAATTTGGACTACTGCGAATGTTTATTTAACTTGCGTCGATGTGCGGTTGTTAAATCTGACTACTGCGCAAGTTCATTTAACTTGCGTTTATGCGCTGTAGGAGGAGATTCATTTAATTTTTTTTTCAAAAATTCCGAAAAAATTCAAAAGTTTTCCAATTCACTAAAAAAGCACAAGCCGTATGCATGACCCGCTAGAGACGGCTCATATCGAAAATAAATGAAATCTGATAAAAACTGTAGGAGGAAATGCATTTTGAATTTTTTTCTTCAAAAATTCTCTCATCGACTGGAAAAGACAGGCCATATTCATGACACCCTAAGCATGCCTCAGCCCCAAAATAAATAATGTTTGATCAAAACTGCAGGAGAAAATGCATTTTGAGGTATTTTCATGAAAAATTCCCCCCGAAATCAAAAATTCCCAAGTCGAGTCAAATAGCACAAGCCGCATGCGAGACCAACCTAAACATGCCTCATAGCAAAAATAAATGAAGTCGGATAAAAACTGTAGGAGGAAATGCATTTTGAAGTTATTCTTCAAAAATTCCCCAAAAATACAGAAATTGTCGGATCGACTAAAAAGCGCAAGTCGTATGCTCAACCCCTTAGGGATGCCTCAAACGCAAAAAAAAAAAGAAAAAGAAAAAAAAAAGAAAAGAAATCGGTTCAAAACTGTAGGGGGAAATGCATTTTGAAGTTTTTTTTTTCTTCAAAAACTCCCTAAAAATACAAAAATTGCCCGATGGACTAAAAAGCACAAGCCGTATGCACTCACACCAAAAATAAATGACATCGAATCAGAATTATAGGGGTAGATGCATTTTGAATTATTTTCGAAATTTTTGCTTAAAAAATTCCTTCCCCAAAAATACAAACAAAAAAAGCACAAGCCGTATGCACGACCCTTAAGGGGTGCCTCATACCAAAAATAAATGACATCGGGTCAAAAATGTAGGAGATACATTTTAAATTTTTTTCTTTAAAAATTCGCCAAATATTCAAAAATCACCCGATCGACTAGAAAAGCACAAGCCGTATGCACGACCCCTTAGGGATGCCTCACACCAAAAATAATTGACATCGGATCAAAATTGTAGGAGGAGATGCATTTTGAAACAAAGTTTACAGCGAACTAACTAACTAACTAACTAACGGACGCCACCCGCAAACCGATAGGAATACCCCAGCTTACGTGTAACGTAAGCTGGGCTAAAAACAATAATTTTTCAAATTAGTCAACAAACTAGTGAACAAAGATTTTCGACCGATTTTTGGTTAGTCCACGCATTTTTATTTCGATGAAAACTTTTTTTGGGGTCGCCGATTTGATCAATTTTCACAGCAATTAAAACTTAGTATTAATGCATCATCGGATTTGCCAGTGAACGATATTAAACTAAATATACCGATGCAGTCGCCGTTTCCACTTTTTACATTAAAGTGCGCATATCTCAAAAACTGCAGAAGATATAATTTAAAAAATTAAGTTTACATAATATAAAAAATAACAGCCCACCTGCGTCCTGCAGACAGCACCAAACTGCCAGACCAAATAGTACAAAACAAAGGTTTTTATCCATACTGCAGCCGATTAGCTTAAAGCTGCTGTTTCCTTTATTAACTTTCTGTCCCGTCAAATATCCAAAGCAACTCCTGCTTTTTATAACACTTGAGGACCAAAGCTCTGACGTCACAAAATTTTCTTTTAAAGATCCGTTGATTTTTTTTTCATTTAACAGGGCGCTTTTGGGTGGACAAACAGTGCCAAGTACCTCTGAGTGTTCCAATTTAAGATGGTATTTAAAAGACGAAGACACCCGATGATCTGTTCTGTAAATCTGCAGTCAGACACGCTGGGTAATTCCACAAGACAGTACCACAAATCAAAAACCACAGAACAAAACCACAAACCAAAACCACAGTCCAGAAACTTGTTTTATACAACTAAAAAATTTAATCAATTGAAAAAGCTAGATTATCACTTTGCCATCTCATTCATCCCTCCCCCACTCTCTCTCTCTCTCTCTCTCTCTCTCTCTCTCTCAGTGTCTCTCTTCCTTCTCCGTCTCTCTGCCTCTCTCTCCTATCTATCTATCTCTCCCTCCCTCTCTCGTTCTCCTCTCTCTCTCTCTCTCTCTCTCTCTCTCTCTCTCTCTCTCTCTCTCTCTCTCTCTCTCTCAAAATGTTATATGTCAACACAAGTGGATATAACAAGCAGTCCTAGTCGTTCAGTAATCATATTATTTTCGTGGAATCTCAGGTGGATCGACAGAACAAAAACTAGAGCGGCCAGTGCACACGAAACATAAGAGTGCCGGCTTATATTACAAACTTTCAATCGATACCTACTTAGTTTCTTGCTTTTGTGAACAAAAACAAATGTCTCCCCGACTAAACCCATGACCCCGCCCCCCCCCCCCCAAACTGAAAAAATATTCATTTCTGCAAACATAACCTTCATTCATTGTAAAAAAACTCAAAATAAACTAAACAGATGGTGGTCACTGAAACAGATATAAATGAGCATCTTTTTTCATCGGATCTGGAAGGTGGTCGCTAAAACGGGTTTTACTGTAGGCCCCTCTTATCCAGATCTGAAGTTCGTCACTATAGCAGTTTTACTGTACTTTACATTTTTATCCGGGTCTGGAAGGTGGCCAAGACAGGCAGGTTTTACCGTACGTCTTTTTACCTGAATGTGGAAGGGGTCACGACAAACGGTTCTTACTTTACATCTTTTTATCCAGGTCTTGAAGGCGGTCGGGATTTTTTTACGCTAATCATCAACCTCCACACGCCCCTCCCCCAGCTATTTACTGTAGGTCCGACTATAAACACAACTCTAACCCTTTTCCCAAGGCAACGGTAACGGTCTGTACCCTAAGTGTCGTTATAGCCATGATAGACTACCTTGTCTTCGCACATTCCCATCGGCCAAATAGCACTAGGAAGGCATTCTTCATAACTGCGCATCAGATGACGCACCTCGGTGGGAGAAGGGGTAGGCATTTCGTTGGCAAAATGGCGAGCTGGTCCTCATAACACAAGATATCGGACGACCCAATTTAATAGCGAAAAATGCTTCAGCAAACAATGCTAATCGATACAACATGACTCCTATATATAGCACATCTTGGCAACCTAATCAAGTATGCGGCGAAAAAAAAATCAATAGCTAGAGCTGCTTAGAGCTATAATGCGAAGTAGATAACCCGTCTGTTGGGTGCCAAACGCACTCATTGACCCCTGGGTACAAACCTGCTGGTAGGGTGTAAATATACGGCTTTGTTGTTATACAAGACCGCATAAAATTCAACAAATATATCCTTTTATGCATATTATACCACACAATGCTTATAAATATACAAATAATAGGTTTTTATCCAATTATTATTGTGTAGGGCTTGTGTGGTGGGAAAATGGCTGACGCAAAACAGTGACGTCATGATCTGTTTATAGCAGCACATACTTGAATTTATGCTGACGGGGTGTACGTAGTGGGTAAGGGGCAAAGTGGTGGTATTTAAATGCATTGAGGCGTGTAATTCTGTAAACATTTTTTGTAGGGAAAGGGGGTATGGCTTGCAATGTCACAGTGTACTAATAGGTCTGTTTAACATTCACGCTTTATATAAAAAGACGGAGTGTGTAGTCTGTGTGTATTATGTAAAGGGTAGTTACAGCAAGAGGTAAGTTGATTCGATGTAGTGGGCTATGTGACACCGCCACCGCCGCCGCCACCACCACCACCGCCGCCACCACCACCACCACCGCCGCAGGATATGGAATTACTTGACGCACCGACACATATTTTTCACCACCTGACGGTGCTGAATGCTGTATCGGTTAAATACTAGATTTTCTCCTCAAAACTATCAATTTGTGATAGGCCAATAACAATTAGGTACTCTCCCCTTGAAATAACCCCCAACCTCGCTATAAGGGTATATAAGGCAAACATGCGTGAATAATCCTCATTATGTGGTTAGAAGCAGCAACATCTCAAGGTCTTGCTACTAAAGGAATATCTCAGCTTTCAAAGTATAAAATTAAGTATGTGTATTTGCATATCGGCATCATGAATTACCCCACAGTTTTTTATTACTCTTTATACTTAACCCCCGTATAAGGGACTTGACATTATAAATACCTCTGCGGTGTATTGATTAGCTAGACCCTACCAGACAAAGAATACTGATGTCTATTTTTCAACCCCACTGAGATAATGTTGTCACGTAATCTATTCTAACAATGCATAGCCTAAACACGTTCAGAACCGCATCTAGAACATTCTATTAAGAAACCCGTTTTTCATTTTGCAAACAACAATGTTTTCCAAGCCAATGCCCAACGCCTACGTTGGT
The DNA here is from genome assembly GCA_949752745.1 of Protula sp. h YS-2021. Lineage (NCBI taxonomy): Eukaryota > Metazoa > Annelida > Polychaeta > Sabellida > Serpulidae > Protula > Protula sp. h YS-2021. The sequence goes on along the minus strand of OX457032.1, from coordinate 2,495,446 downwards.
CACGTTTGTAATAAAACGTTTGGTAGGAAAGATACTCTAAACAGACATATGCTGAAGCATGTTGATTTCAATCTCTACCATTGTGATGATTGTGGGGTAACATTAACCCGTAAAGACAGCCTTCTACGTCATAAAAGTGCCTACCACCAAACAGGGATAAACGACCTTTAGAAGAGGAACCTAAGCCCATGCCTAAAAAGCAGATTTTTTCAAGAAAGGATAATATGGTGAGACATTTAAAAGCAATGCATCCAGTAAAAGTAGATACCATAGATTTAGATAGTCCACGTGACAGATCTACTGAAAGACCCTTTCCTCCTCCTCATTCCCCGCCTCCTCCTCATTCGTCTCCTGTATGTTTTTGCTTCGAGTAGTTATGATCTATATTGGTGCTCCGGTGCACCGGATCGGTGCACCGGTGCATCGACCTTCTGCTGCTGCTGGAATTGCTGCTGCCGAACAGTTATGATCTATACTGGTGCTCCGGTGCACCCGATCGGTGCACCGGAGCACCGACCTTCTGCTGCTGCTGGAATTGCTGCTGCCGAAAAGTTATGATCTGTATTGGTGCTCCGGTGAACCGGTGCACCGATCTGCTGCTGCTGGAATTGCTGCTCGTGGGAATTTGCTCTGGCTTGGGACTGATGGTGTTCTGCTGTAGCATTTCTTTAACCAACCACGTTTTACCACTTCCGGTAGGACCTGATACTGTCATGGTAAAGGGGTGCAGAAGTGTAAAAGGTTTGCTAGATAATCCAAGTGGTTTGCTTTGTTTCGTGTAAGCTGCAGCTGCAGCTGCGGGCTGGTTGCTTTCATAACCAAAAGATAACTGATTGTCGGATCCACGGAGGTATGTTCTTGTGTTGCAGCTGCCAGCCATTTTCCAAACCACACAAGCCCTACACAATAATAATTGGATAAAAACCTATTATTTGTACATTTATAAGCATTATGTGGTATAATATGCATAAAAGGATATATTTGTTGAATTTTATGCGGTCTTGTATAACAACAAAGCCGTATATTTACTCCCTACCAGCAGGTTTGTACCCAGGGGTCAATGAGTGCGTTTGGCACCCAACAGACGGGTTATCTACTATGCGACAATAGCATTCCATGACCACGTAGATAATGACTCCATCATGCACCGCAACTGACACTGACCCCTGACTGAGTGGCATGTTACGTAACAGCCATGGATGAGAAATGCACAAAAAGCTCAATTTCAGGCAATAACAAATAGCAATGGACCGACAATAATGCTGTTACTGTTTTGAAGCTTTCTAAAGAATGCAGGAACACTAGAGAATCTTCCGGAAAATCTTTCGAAATCCCCAGCGCAGTTAACACCCATGCATAGATAACAAAGCAGCCAAAAATGGGGAGGCTGGGGTGGGGGGGGGGGGGTGTTGACGTTATGCACCTTTCTTGATTTTCTATACGAGTTTAATAATGTTTAACAAAACCGTGTGACTTATCCGAGGAATAACTACACCAAATTTAAAGTCGATCCGACTTTCCGATGTCGAGATATTTTTTTAAGAATAGATAACTTTTTACCCGTCAAAAGTTGAAACAGTCGTCTGACTGAACCAAGGAATATCCATATAAAATTTTAAGTCGATATGACTTTCCGTTATCGAGATATTACGCATAAAAGACCTGGTTCAAAATATACATATTTTACGCGATGACGTCAAACGCCGCTCTCGTTCGTTCTACTTGCGAAAATATTTTAAGTTTCTTTCGGACCTACCAAGCAACAATCCCACCAAGTTCAACTTTCTCCGATGTTCAGCAGCTGAGAAATTTGGCACATAAGATTTTTACGTAATGACGTCATACACCTGCCCTAATCATGCGTGACATGCGTAAAAAGTTGACAGAACCGTCCGACTGACCCAAAGAATATATATATAAAATTTGAAGTCGATAGAACTTTCCGTTATCGAGATATTTTGCACACAAGATCTTGTTCAAAATATATACATATTTTACGTGATGACGTCATACGCCGCATTCGTTCGTTCTACTCGCCAAAAAAATCTACAGCGTCTTTTGGACCAACCAAGCAACAATCCCACCATGTTTCAATTTTCTCCGATGTTCAGCGGCTGAGAAATTTCGCACACAAGATTTTTACGTAATGACGTCATACGCTTGCCCTAATCACGTGACATGCGTCAAAAGTTGATAGAACCGTCCGACCTTACCAAGGAATAATTCGATCAAGTTTGAAGTTGATCCGACGTTTCGTTCTCGAGATATCTTGCACACAACACTTTGTTCACAACAGACTGACACACACGCTCACACAGACACACACACAGAACGTACAAACACTATATGTCTCCCCTTGGGTGGGGAGACATAATTCATTCAAGGTAATATAAAACATACCGAAGCCCCCCTCCACTACCCTACTCTGCCTTTAAGGTTCTCAAGCAAACGGGCATTCCACCCCACGTCAGTTTGTTCCTAAAGAAACTAAGGCGGCGGTGCCTTGTTCTGTAAATAAACAAGAAGACACTCTCATTTGCTAGATACATTATTTTTTCCAGTAACGGCGTCTTCTGACAGATTTTATTTTGCTGGGCGTCTACGAATCAAAACCAGAGCAAGACTTGCCATTTCAATCAACCTTTATGTTTTTAAAATTAATTATTTTTTTCATTTGTTAAAAAAAAAAAAAAAAAAAAAAAATTCGTATTTTAAGTTTTTATAAAACTGTTTTTAATACATTCAACAGCGCTTGCAAAATGTGTATGAAAATTTAAATGTCAATATTTTTACGCTTCAAAGAAGCTATAGATCAACTCTAGAATGGTTAATTAAAATTTTGATATGAAAGCATTATGACA
>OX457032.1:2461717-2492385 GCA_949752745.1 Protula sp. h YS-2021 | reverse complement strand
GAGGGGCTGGGAGGGGGAGGGGGGCTGGGAGGGGGAGAGGGGCTGGGAGGGGAGGGGGGCTGGGAGGGGGAGGGGGGCTGGGAGGGGGAGAGGGGCTGGGAGGGGGAGGGGGGCTGGGAGGGGGAGGGGGGCTGGGAGGGGGAGGGGGCTGGGAGGGGAGGGGGCTGGGAGGGGGAGAGGGGCTGGGAGGGGGAGGGGGCTGGGAGGGGGAGGGGGGGCTGGGAGGGGGAGGGGGGCTGGGAGGGGAGAGGGAGAAATGCAGGGATTATGTGAGATTCAGTTTCTTTTTATTTTTTCTTTTTTTTTTTTTTGCTTTCGACCTCACCCTCACCACCACAACCAGCCACCTGGCTTTGAACACCTTGGAAGGAAAGAGGGGCTTCGTTTGGACGCCTGCTTGTCAATGTCTTCTTTTTATGCACCGAGGAAAATTTGCACTAATTTTCCGCCCTTTCCAGAAACATGCCTATATATTCAACACTCATGACTGTATCGTGAATGAAATATAATTGTGTCAGTTCATGCTATGCAACTCTGAACATCAAGAATAGACTCCCCCACCCCCTCCCCCGACGCTACCTCACACACCCGTCCTTCGACAATGAATTAAGGCTGCAATCAGGTTTTTAAATACACCATTTAAATTAAATTTCTATTAGATTTATTATTCAAGCAACAGGACCTGAAACAGATTAACCAAGTGCGACTGTAATGCAGCCAAAGGAATGCGTTGTTGTGTAACAGCCAACCTCTGCGGTGGTTCAGTCTGTTGCGCGTTGTTGTCCAAACAGCCAACCTTTACCGCGGTTCCGTCTGTGTGCTTCAGACGTTTTGTTCCACAGATCCACTAGACATTCCACAAAAACAAATCTGATAAAAACAGGGAACTACTTTTTGTAAAAATCCACCCGCTTTGTGTTTATACATAAGAGCTAGATATCTCTAGAAATCAGCTGTTTTACAATTCTGCTTTCTTGTGACACGTTCTTCCCGCCCTGTGACGTCATCACATCAGGTAAGCGCCATAGCATGGAAAGGAATGGAACGGATCCTGCCAACCGGAACGTGATCCCGTCAGCCGAGGCCACAACTCAGTGGACAAGGTCAGACATGAGCGTTTGGTGTAACCACGCTCGGAAAAGCAAGGAAGAGGTATGGGAAGGAATGTGCTGTGAGTGTGTCTGGGGTGGGACTGGAAACGCTAAAATCTTTTTTTTTTTTTTTTTCAATAAGAGCATGGATTCGTCATACATACAGTTTTACCTCCTTGTAATGAATACTATAGGAACGTTCCTCAAACAAGGAGTTAACTAACCAGAGTGCAAATATGAACATGGAAATGTAACATTGGTCATCCACTCATCCGCGTTGTGTTCAATGAGGTTGGACTGCTGTTTTTTTTTTTTTGTTTTGTTTTTTTTTCACCGCAGGATTTTACTCACCTCGGTAGTGATGCTATCCTTTAGTTGTAGCTGCCTCCGCGTTCAAACCAGGTTTTCAAAATCCCGCGTCCAATTTTCAAGCATGTAATTACATTAAAGAATTGGTGAAGATCATATTTGTGCGTCCAACGAAACGTAGAAATGTCAAATCTGTGCGTTCAGTTTGACATTTCTGCGTTTTTCACCTTAAATATACCTCGGTAAACGCAAGCGCGTTCTCATACTATCTATCCCGAAAAAGCCCTACGAACCCGCAATGATAGTTCCATTAAGTTTATTATCCATCTCATATTTGGTTTGCTTACAAACCATTAACAACTAGAGCAGTGTGCAGAGCCCACATATTCCCCACAGCCCACCACCCCCCCCCCCTCATCAGTTAAACACGGCCATCAATAGTCAAGAGCTGAAATTTTCTAAGTCCAGCTGGTCCATTTTGCTTGGACGAACCTACAATACCGATCTGTGTTTGCTCCCATAGAAGCTACATACCAAGTTTCATGAAAATCCTTGCAGCAGTTATTAAGTTATCGTGTTAACAAGCTCTTGATGACAGACCGACCGACCGACACGCGGTCGATCGCATGTATTCCCCCTGTGGGGAATAAAAAATGTCCGTGGACTGTGTGCTCAGCCGTAAAAGCGGAGACATTACAAAGGCGAAAGAAGAAACGGACGAATTTTGACCAAATTTACTTGCTATCACAAGTAATCGTACAGGATCTGCGGGAAAAATATGTTTTTGTGTTTCTCCTAAAGGTATCCGTTTACTTGGCCAGTTTATGCCGAACCTATAACAAAAATAGTACAATTCCGTTCATACTTACTAAGTATTATTACTGACTTGGAGCAACACTGAAGATATAACAGGCAATCAAAACACACAAAAAATAGTAATAATAAATTGATTCCTGGTTGGGACTTGTTGAACTCACAACCTCTTGCTTCGCAGGCGACAACGCAAACGATTGCTTCTGTGGAAGGCAGAACTATAAATAGTGCCTATAAAACCGATAAAGTAAGACAATGAAAAAATATCGCCTTCAGCGGGGCTTGAACCAACGACCTCGTGATTATCAGTCCTTACCCGATTGCGCTATTGAGGCAAGTGGTCAGCATTAAGTAGGAGCACATTGTGAATTTTTTAATGTAATTTACCTGTTATTTGGGCAATATTATACCCAATTTTTAGTCAAATCGCCAAACAAAATACACGCCTACTGCAGGAGCTTGAGGGGAACATTCTTGTCAAATAGCAAGGTTAATCGGGCCGGTTTTGCAGGAAGAGTAGCACTTTTTGTTTTTCCCAATTTTGACCAATAAAGGAGCAATGGCATTTTGAAAATATGTTTATACACACACCTATAATGGACAATAAATTCCCAACAAGTGAGGAGTATAGCGCGGCGACGACAGTCAACTGGGCTAAAAAAACATAGGCCTAAACTTCCGATAAAACACTGAACGATTTCCTGTGATTCTCTTGTATAGTGTTCAGACGCTACACGACCATCATACAAAGTGACTAACTTTGAAAAGGTATTTTGTGGCCTTCTCCGGCTTGCGTTATATATAGCAGCTTTGAACTGTATTAATTTGCAACATATCTTTCAAAACAATTCTGAATACTGAACACAACCACCACTGGCTATTTCGTCTATTAAAAAAAAAAAAAAACACCAACCAACCAACCAATCAACCAGCACGGCTACTCCACCATTATTTGTCTGGTTGAATATTAAGCACCCTTCCCCTGCCTCCACCCCCCCCCCCACAAGCACCATACATAGCTGTCAACTAAATCAAAATTCGATCAAATGCACTTTTGGGACAACTCGGGTATGACTCGAGATAGGACACTGACTCGGGAAGCGTTACAAGAACACACACAGGCTACGGCAACGTCTCCTGGTACGCCCGATATCCGGCTTCTTTGTACAAAACGGCGGCGCGCACTGGGTCCTCGGCCTGCAGAATGCCGCGGCCGACGATGATGACGTCACTTCCGCTCTCCTTGATCACCCTGGCTGGGGTGAGGTACTGCTGGCTGAGATTATCGCCACCCTCCTCCAGTTTCACGCCTATCGGTTTCAGAACGGAAATGAACATTTTAATTGCAAAAAGCTAAACCTGAGAAGCAAGAACTATCTTTGATGACCAAACACTACCGTAAATTTTTCAGTAAACAAGCCGTGGTAGAGCACAACCCAAACCGGAATTCAAGATGGCGACCATTGTGACCTTGAAATTAGGTCAAAGTCAAAATAAGTATGAAATGCACCTACTGGCACTGTGATAGGTCATCTATACACCAAATATCATAGGAAACGGATTATTAGGGTGGGATTAACAGCCAGCGATGGGCGAACGGACGAACAACAAGCAAATCCATTCTCTCCCCTCCTGTGCAAAATCGCTACTTGGAGGGGACTAACATGCACAATCGAACTGGACATCAATCCCCTTTTTTTGTCACCGTGTCGTATTCAAACGGAGCGGAGGTGGGGGGAGGGGGGGATACACTTTCTTCATGAATGTATTCCATGTCTTCCACACTTTCATTTTTTTTGGCACTCTGACACGTATTGGTGGAACCGCAAAAACTACCTGGCACTACTTGAAACCTATTTGGCACTAACTGCCAATAAACTTTGTCTCAGGTTAGGACGTCTAAAATCTTCAGTCCATCATGGTGACACAATGGCAAGTTTTGGGCCCAATTTTGTACTTTGGCCTGGTTCTCGTATAAAACACAAAAAAAGCTGAAAGCGCAGCACGATACACTCCAAATAGAGCAGAAGAATTCAAGTAAAACTTTCCGGAAATTCCCGAGGTCTTCCGACAAATTCTGAAGTAGCTCTCTTGACTAGAAAACGGAACAAACCTGGAGTCATATGTATGAAGTTTGGATTGTCACTGAGCTTGCTTTGTGTAATAAAACCCATGACGTAATCATCGTTTTCTTCCGCCATCTTCACAGTGGCTAAAAAACAACAAACAATATCGCAGACGACCAGATAACCCAAAGCTGAAAACTGAGATGTAATCGTGTCTTAAAAAATTCGGGAAATAGTTTACTAAATTTAAATGTGGCCCAATTAAAACACATTATTCAACACAGGACATTCTTGTACTAAATTCTGAAGCCAAATCACTCGGATAAAACATAGGCATCAGAGATGCATAGCCCTCAGAAAGCCGAAACATTCGAAACTGGGAAAAGAGTAGGTTTGAGACCGGTCACAGGTTCATTTCAATCCTTAGCACCGAAAAGAAAAAAAGGTGGCAGTGCTTTACGATAAACAAAAACAAAAACATTTACCATAAGAAAGTCCAGCTGAGCAACTGTCCTTGGTAGGATATGGATCATTAATAATAGCAATCTTCATTGCTAAATACACTAGATATACCCGAAATATCTTAGTAATTGGTAAAGAATTGTAGGCTAGAGAGTGTTCAGAAGCCACATGTTGAGCAAACTTGATAATGGTACAAATAAGAAAATTCCAAAGTCCAGCTGAGCCACTGTTCTTGGTCGGATATGGCTCATTAACAATAGGAATCTTCACTGCTCTATATAGTAGCTATATCCGAAATATCTTAGCAATTGATAAAGAATTGTAGGCTAGAGAGTGTTCACAAGCCACATGTTAAGCAAACTTGATAATGGTACAAACAAGAGAATTTCAAAGTCCAGCTGAGCCATTGTTCTTGGTCGGATATGGCTCATTAACAATAGGGATCTTCACTGCTCTATATAGTAGCTATATCCGAAATATCTTAGCAATTGATAAAGAATTGTTGGCTAGAGAGTGTTCACAAGCCACATGTTGAGCAAACTTGATAATGGTACAAACAAGAAAATTTCAAAGTCCAGCTGAGCCACTGTCCTTGGTCGGATATGGCTCATAAACAATAGGGATCTATATTAGTCCATATACAAGCTATATTTAAAATATCTAAGCGATCGACAAAAAATTGTAGGCTCGAGCGTGTTCCCAAGGTAAGTGTTAACGGACGGACAGACGGACGGACGGACGGACGGACGGACGGACGGACACGGCCATAGCAATAGCCTTCAGCCAATATTGGCTGAGGGCTAAAAATATGAACACAAATCTATCGATAACTTATCAATAAATCGATGCCCGACCTTTTGTATATTCGCTTGAAATGAGATTTCCAGTGCTGCTCATTTCGGCAACCAGCAAACATGCACGCCCCAGCGGCTGCCCAACCTGTTTTCAAACAGAAAAAAAAGACTTAAAACAAGAAACCGACAACTTGATAAAACTATTTAAATCAACTTGCATGCAATGAGGGTGAGGTTCAGTTTGGTTTTAGAGCTCAAGAAACAGTTCGTAAGGACCGAAAACGCCGATATATATACATATAACAGGGTTCGCGTTGGCGGGGGTTTTGTCCACTTTTTGGGGCATTTTTTTTTTACAAAATGACTCACTTTTTCAAAACCCACCGAGTTTTCTGGACACAACTGAGTCACACTTTCCTTTTTTTGACTCACTTTCCTGAGAACCCAGCGCGAACCCTGATATATATTTCGTTATATATAAACCGTTATCCGACTGTCGTCGGGACCAAGATGCTCCTTGCACTTTCCACTAACAATTACCTATCCTGTTTAACTGCAATTATGTGTGGTTGTTGACGGGATACCCCCCCCCCCACCCCTCGCACTTAACGGACCCCGCGGCTCACCTGCTTGAGGGCGGCGACCGTGTGCGCGTTGACGAGGTGCGCCCCCCCACTCCCCCCCCCTCCCCCAGATGCCGCGCGCCCCGCCCTCGCACTTACATGACCCCGCGGCTCACCTGCTTGAGGGCGGCGACCACCTCTGGGCCGGACACCGTGTGGGCATTGACGAGGTGTACCCCCCCCCTCCACCGCCCCCCTCCCCCAGATGCCCCGCACCCCACCCTCGCATTTAACTGACCCCGCCGCTCACCTGCTTGAGGGCGGCGACCACCCCTGGGCCGGAGACCGTGTGAGCGTTGACGAGGTGCGCCCACCCCGAAATGCCGTACACTCCGCCCTCGTACTGATGTCGTACCGTATTCCCGATGTCAGCGAACTTCCTGTAAGTAGAGCCGATTTGACATCCAAATAATTGGGCTTCACATTGCCATCTTTAGAAGAGTTGCGGAATTCTTACCCCCACCTCCCCCCCCACGACCGAAACACCCCCAGTATGTCACAATCCACCCCCCATCCCACCCCCACGCCGGCAACACCCCAAGTATGTCACAATGCACCCCCACCCCCACGACCGAAGCACCCCAAGTATGTCACAATGCACCCCCATCCCCCACCCCCCTCGACCGCAACACCCCAAGTATGTCACAATGCACCCCCACCCCCACGACCGAAGCACCCCAAGTATGTCACAATGCACCCCCATCCCCCTCGACCGCAACACCCCAAGTATGTCACAATGCACCCCCCACCCCACCCCCACGCCGGCAACACCCCAAGTATGTCACAATCCACCCCCACCCCCACGACCGAAGCACCCCAAGTATGTCACAATGCACCCCCATCCCCCTCGACCGCAACACCCCAAGTATGTCACAATGCACCCCCCGCCCCACCCCCACGCCGGCAACACCCCAAATATGTCACAATCCACCCCCACCCCCACGACCGAAGCACCCCAAGTATGTCACAATCCACCCCCCCAAACCCCCAATCCCTGGTCAGGACATGTCCTGAGCATACATAAAGTGCGTGCGCAAAAAAAAAATTGATTCCTCCTTAACAGCGCCTCCCCCCCCCCATCCCCCGCTCCCCTGCACACAAAATTGTAAAGTCAGCCATTGTACGACAGGGCCTGCGGGAGTCACTGTATGAGAGGGCCTGCGGGAGTCACTGTATGAGAGGGCCTGCGGGAGTCACTGCATGAGAGGGCCTGCGGGAGTCACTGTATGAGGGCCTGCGTGAGTCACTGTATGAGAGGGCCTGCGTGAGTCATTCAGTGACAGGGCCTACGGGAGTCATTGTATGAGAGGGCCTGCGTGAGTCACTGTATGAGGGCCTGCGTGAGTCACTGTATGAGAGGGCCTGCGTGAGTCATTCAGTGAGAGGGCCTACGGGAGTCATTCAATGAGAGGGCCTGCATGAGTCACTGTACGAGAGGGCCTGCGGGAGTCACTGTATGAGAGGGCCTGCGGGAGTCACTGTATGAGGGCCTGCGCGAGTCACTGTATGAGAGGGCCTCCGTGAGTCATTGCATGAGAGGGCCTGCGGGAGTCAGTATGAGGGCCTGCGTGACTCACTGTATGAGAGGGCCTGCGTGAGTCATTCAGTGAGAGGGCCTACAGGAGTCATTGTATGAGAGGGCCTGCGTGAGTCACTTTGAGAGGGCCTGTGGGAGTCATTCAATGAGAGGGCCTGCATGAGTCACTGTACGAGAGGGCCTGCGGGAGTCACTGTATGAGAGGGCCTACGGGAGTCATTGTATGAGAGGGCCTGCGTGAGTCACTGTATGAGAGGGCCTGCGTGAGTCACTGTATGAGAGGGCCTGCGTGAGTCACTGTATGAGAGGACCTGCGGGAATCACTGTATGAGAGGGCCTGCGTGAGTCACTGTATGAGAGGGCCTCCGTGAGTCATTGCATGAGAGGGCCTGCGGGAGTCACTGTATGAGAGGACCTGCGGGAATCACTGTATGAGAGGGCCTGCGTGAGTCACTGTATGAGAAGCCCTGTGGGAGTCATTCAATGACAGGACCCCTCTTTACCTGTCCTCGAAAAGTAGAAAGTTGTGCTTTTCTGCCAGTTCCTTCAGGGCGTTCGCCGTGTCGGGAGTAAAGTCCTGCACGATATCAATGTGCGTCTTCAGAACACAGATATGAGGACCCAGAGATTCGGCAAGCTGCAAACGGAAGAAAAAAAAATAACACACATACAAAATCAATTATATCTGCTAAACATAACGACAAAATTTTATCGCTATAAAGTGCAATAAATACGACTTACGATACGATTTTCGATCCCAGAACAAAAAATTTCAATTTTTCAGAATTTTTCCGCAATAAACCAAAATATTCTCACTGGACACAACTTTTGTCCTTCTGTTTACATTAAACATAAGAAAAATGAAAATAGGTACATTGTTAAGCAATCTTGAAAAAAAGGTTTTTTTTTTTATTCCACTCGTTTTAAAATATTTAAAGGGCAAGCTGTTGTGCTAGGGTACCTCAAGCAGCTGACTGGCTTCGGTGGTGTCTGCGGAGAAGCACAGGTTCGTCTGTTTGTCGTGCATGAGTGTGAGGAGACGCCGGCTGAGAGGGTGGGTGCACCGCTCCGCTCGCTCCTTGTACGAGGCAGTCTGCAAAGATACCCAGGTAAAACGTGCTGCTGCTAAAGCCATCAAACGTGCAGCACACGCGAACAAACGTGCAGCACACGCCATCAAACGTGCAGCACATGCGATAAAACGTGCAGCACACGCAATCAAACGTGCAGCACACGCCATCAAACGTGCTGCTAAAGCCATCAAACGTGCAGAACACGCGAACAAACGTGCAGCACACACAATCAAACGTGCAGCACACGCCATCAAACGTGCAGCATACGCCATCAAACGGGCAGCACAGGCGATCAAATGTGCTGCTTAAGCCATCACACGTGCAGCACATGCGATCAAACGTGCAGCACACACCATCAAACGTGAAGAACCAGCCATCAAACGCGCAGCACACGCCATCAAACGCGCCACATGAGCGTGCAACATGCCACGTAACACGACGCAGCCATGTGGCGTGAGCGCGCCACGTCACACGAACGCGCCACGTCACAGGACCACACCAAGTCAAGCGAGCTCGCCACGCAACAGGCCAGTCACATGGTATGAGTCCGACAGGTCACATGACCGCACAATGTCACAGCACCGCGCCACGATGGACGAGCCCACTACGTCACGCCAGCCTGCACAAGTCACATGACAGCGCAACGCCACACGAGCGCGGCACGTCACGCCAGCCTGCCACGCCACATCAGCGCGCCACGTCACATGGTGTGAGCCCGACAGGTCACATGACCGCACAATGTCACAGCTGTGCGCCACGATGGACGAGCCCACTACATCACGCCAGCCTGCCAAGTCACATGACAGCGCAACGCAAGTCACATGACAGCGCAACGCCACACGAGCGCGGCACGTCACGCCAGCCTGCCACGCCACATCAGCGCGCCACGTCACACGAGCGAGGCACTCCACGCCATGGCACCACGTCAAGTAAGCAAGACGCCGCACCATGACGCCCAACCTAAACCGCCACACATTAGCATCTGGCAGCAAACTCACCTTCCGAACTTTCTTAGCTTGTGTTTCTTCCAAGTGTTTCTCGCCATTGCAATCATCCAGCTTGCGCTTTTGTCCCTGCAGCTGATTTTCAAAGCTGTTGTCCTTGACAAACTGCTTGACCTTGACCGCTGTTTCCTCCTCGATTTTACCCGCTTTGGCGAGAATCTCGACAAGCTGTGAAATGCCGCAGACGCTGTAAACAATAAAGCAAACCCCCGATACGAGGAACACTTTTGAGGACCGAGGAACGCGTTCCGTAAGCTGTATCGTTCCATAATCTGAAGTTCATTATGAAAATAATTTTTTAAATACAGTGTGAACTCGTTAATTCAAACCCCTCGTAGCCAGCAAACTTGCTAATCTCAGGCCACCTCAGAGCTTAATCAGCCTGTTAACTGTAACTGATGTTAGGGTGGCCAAAAAATCTCAGTCGCTAGGGGTTAAGGCAGAGCGAAAAGGTGGGGTTTCCTCACGTTAGAACGCTGTAATATGCTGTGAATGCTATGCCCAGGCTTTCAAGCAGCTGTGGAAAATTTTACGAGTTTTTAACGGGTTCGGATTTCAAATATAAAGGTTTTTTAAAGAGTTTTTCGGGAACAATATTACAATATTACAAGAACGAATTTCATTAAAACGTAAAAATACAGGCACTATGCAAAGTACCTTGGAGAAATCCAACGTATAAATAATATACAAGAATTAGATAACACAAAAAGTTTTCACGAAACCCAATTCTTCCTGATATTTCAAAGACTATGTTCGAGGAAGCGTCTCGACAAAACCTAGAACAAGGCTGCCAGTGTAACTTGGCTATCGTCCCCCGCTCACAGTCTTCCATATCCATGTCCCCAGAAAACACCCAAATAACAATTTCGACGATTGTGTTCGATCCCTGCCAATATTCGAACCCGACCTTGCCTGTTCTTTAAAATGAAGGATTTAAATTTTAACTTTCAAATCGATCGGCCAATCCGTTCTCCTTTAAGCAAGTAGAAACTAACAAAAAATTGCATCCCGCAAAACACCCATAATTTCGACATTTTTTGTTAAACCTGGCCAAATATTCGAACCCGGTCTAGGCTTTTTAAATGATACTGAAAGGGTTCAATTTCAAATCTGCCGGACAAACTTTTTCTTCTTTAAGTGAGTGGAAGCCAATCTGTTGACACAAGGACGGACGGACAGACAGACGGACAGACCGACAGACGGACCACATTTGACAGTTCAGAAGCAGTGTCGTGACGCTGACGACCAGATTTTTAAAATTTTTTTTTTTCAGGGCTCGAAACTATAAACAATTTTATCACATCGTGACAGTGAATTATAAAGTAGAACTCGATTTATTAAAACGTTTAAGTAGCTTTGCTCCTTGATTGTATTCGTACCAACGCACTTTTGCTTTTTCAAATATCCACGATTTTTCTGACCGTGAAATAATAGTTGAAGGTTAACTATATTCTAAATCGTGTGCTATATTAGACTCTACTGTCCCACAGGATGAAGAATTCTGAACATGCATAAAACAGCAAATTATAAGCACATAATTATGTTATATTACATGCGCATATCTTGACGACCAGATTTTGACCGTGACGACCAGTTTTTGGAAATTGGCCATCACGGTGTTGACTCGATTTTTTGACCAGTCGACATCCCTGTGAACCCTAAGGGCAATGCTCTTTAAACTGCTTTGTCCAGTTTTCATTTTACATTTTTAACTTGATTCATCTATAAAAAGGCAAACTAAATGTGCTCAGGTTAGTACTGTTAGACTTTTATTACTTATTTATTTTTTTACTTTCAACGACATCACTGTCTGTTTTAGATAAAAGAAAAACGGTCCTCACATTAGACGTTATTTGTACTATTTTAAACCTTTTCTGTGACAGCTCAATCCAGGAGCATTACTTGGCTGGCGCAGGTCAGCCATAGCGGCAAAGCATTTCACTAAACAGCTGATCGAACTTCGTGTAAAAGTCATTACTATGATACGTTTTTATACTGCTGTGCAAAATACAAGAAATTATTATTCTGCTATATCACTCCTTTATAATATTATTCAAAATAAATTACATTAAACTGCAAAATTACACTTTCAGGATCAGTTATAAACTAAATAAATGCAAGAAATAAACTGAAACAAACAAAAAAAAAAAAATAACAAACAAAAAAAAAAAAAAAAACAACAAAGCTGTTTTTCGCTTCTTACAAAAAATAAAGGCTTTTTAAGGGTTTTAAAGATTTTTTCAAACTTTTAAGGGTTGGTGAAAAAATACAGGCTTTTTAAGAGTTTTGCGGGGTTTTTAAGGGGGGCTTGAAAGACTGTATGCCCTTACCCTAGTCTAAATATCGAGTACTGTTTAAGCAGATTACATCGGTTACGATACGAAGTTATTTTTGACTTTAACATTGAGCTTGACCTTGCTCCTCAAATCTGACCTTATCTTGTGCTGGATGACCAGACTACAGAAGCTTTGACCTCACCTGTGCAAGTTGACCTTCTGGTTGCGCAGCGCGGCCTCGCCTCCCTGCTCGCGGTTTAGCAGAACCACCGCGTCCTTTACGATGATACCCTCGCTGTTCAAACACTGCAGGGTCAGAAAAAACAGCAATATCATCAAGTCCGTCCCATGACCAGATAGTGGTGTGTAAAATATAAAATATCCTCAAATCCGTCCCATGACCAGATTGTGGTGTGTAAAATGTAAAATATCCTTAAGTCCGTCCCATGATCAAATTATGGTTTGTAAAATATAAAATATCCTCAAATAATAATAATGTGCAGCAACAAACACGAAAAAAAACAAAACAAAAAAATATGAGCCTAATGGGACAAATTGACATCACGACCCTTTTTAGTGATTTTTATTGTGTAATTATTTACAATATTTCTTACTTCTTCTCTTGAATTTGGTGCTGAATTTACTTTTCTTTCAGCACATGGGAAAATATCAGCTCAAAGTTAAGTGCCCAGGGAGCTCCCCCACTCTGCTTCCCGAGTCAAAGCCTTACCAACCTCCCTTGTGGGCACAACAATTTGACAAAATACGTTTTCTTTTTTCTTTCTTTCTTTCATTTTTTTTTACGCAGTGTACCATCAATTTGTATTGGAAGCGTCAATCACGACTTCTAAAATTTTCGCTGGTCTCAAAATTTGCTATAGGCTTCCCTTGGAATTACACTCACAAGATTTCTCGTGGATTTTCAGTCTAAGACTTTTCCCCAAGACTTTTTTTTTCATTTAAAAAAAAAAAAAAAAAAACTTTCACACTTTTCAGAAGCTGTGACAAAATTGTTGGCGAACGCCAACCAATAACCACACATTTGACACCCTCCCGCACTGTTTCCAGGACAATGAACCCACTCACCTGCACCATTTACAGGACACTGGATCCGCTCTCCTGTACTGTTTCTACGACACTGGATCCACTCACCTGTACCATTTTCTGGACACTGGAGGCACTCACTTGTACTGTCCTAGGACATTGGATCCAGTCACCTGTACTGTATCAAGGACACTGGATCCACTCACCTGGACTGTTTCCAGGACATTGGATCCACTCACCTGTACCATTTTCTGGACACTGGAGGCACTCACTTGTACTGTCCTAGGACATTGGATCCAGTCACCTGTACTGTATCAAGGACACTGGATCCACTCGCCTGGACTGTTTCCAGGACACTGGATCCACTCACCTGGACTGTTTTCAGGACACTGGAGCCACTCACCTTGACTGTTTCCAGGACACTGGAGCCACTCACCTGTACTGTTTCCAGGACACTGTAACCACTCACCTGGACTGTTTTCAGGACACTGGAGCCACTCACCTGGACTGTTTCCAGCACACTGGAGCCGCTCGTCACAACGTCCTCGACCACCAGGCACACGTCCCCCCGTTTGAAGCGTCCCTCTATGATCTTCTTCGTGCCGTAGTCTTTCGCTTCCTTCCGTCGCAGCAGCATCGGGTAGCGCCGTTCAGCGCAGATGAGCTGAAATACACCCCTACATCTTCACAGATCCTTTCAAAACACGGCATTTAACCGGATTAGCAAACACGGGTAAGTATGTGTGAAACACAAGCAGGCCCCAACCGCCCCCAAATTCATAGGGGTATAAAGCGATGACGGACAGACGGACGGACGGCAAGACGGAGGGTTGGGGCCTAAAAATCCCAGAGTACGACAGATACGCCAACATCCACCATATGCCCACATGTATTACAGTACGCATGCACCGAAACTGACACGTATTGAAGATACAAATCCCATTCAGAAACCGCGATCGAGACGGTTTGCTAGATCTGTCATTGAAAATAAAGGCATACGTTCACTTAAAATCGTTCTTAAAGTCGGGAGATTATTCCTTTAAAATTGAGAGTTTATTCCTATTAACGTAGGAGTTTATTCCTATTAAATAAGGAGTTTATTCCTATAAAATTACGAGCTTATTCCTATAAAATTGTGAGTTTATTCCTTTAAAATTTGGAGTTTATTCCTATAAAATTAGCAGTTTCTTCTTTTAAATTCAGGAGTTTATTCCTTTAAAATTGGGAGTTACTCACCGTGGCCAATGGTAAAGCTGTGTAAGGAACCCCACAGACATTGTCGAACTTGCAGCCGCTTTGTTCCACTGCTTTCCACAGGAAATTCGAAACTTTAACCTTCGAAAAAAATATAGTCTGTCACGGAAAGGACTTCAAATTTTCATTATCTAAGCGTTTTTATCCAAGATTTTTTTATATTTACAGCGCCCGGCCACATGAACTAGACAGACCTTAAGTTCCAGTGTATAACATAGCAGTCATTGCAGTTTTGTTCTAACTTAAGAACATTTACAAATTTTCTAGATAATATAGCCGTAATCGTAACGCCTTATACACACATTACAAGAAGCTTTAAATCTTGAATTACACGCAGGAAATACAACGCTACTGTCGCTAAAGGAACAGTTCACATCACAATGTCAAGTGATAACTTGACATATGTACATAGTTTTCTTTAAAAAGAGCAACATGTCAACATGCTGAGGTTTTATAGTTGAGCAGCTAGCAGTACCTTATTTCGTGGGTGTCAACTATCACTGAAAACTTAGGCTACCAAAAAAAAAAAAAAAAAAAAATACCGCAGTTTTTCTCTTTTCGTTTTCGGTTACGGTGCGAACTGTAACACCCCTACTAACTAGAGCAGTGTGCAAGCCCACATATTCCCCACAGGCCCCCATCAGTTAAACATGGCCATCAATAGTTGAAATTTTCCGAGTCCAGCTGGTCCATTTTCCTTGGACGAACCTGGCCCATTTACAATACACGATCTGTGTGTGTTCCCATAGAAGCTACATACCAGGTTTCATTAAAATCCTTGCAGCAGTTTTTAAGTTATCGTGTTAACAAGCTCTTGATGACAGACCGACCGACAGACCGACAGACACACGCGTTCGATCGCATATCTCTCCCCCCTGTGGGGAATAAATTATTCACCAAAGACTTTTGAATATGTATTTCAAAAAGCATGGAAGAAACTAAACGTGAAATATTGTGGGTGTACATAATAAAATTATACCTAATTCTGCATCTATTAATAATTTTGGTATATATTTTACAGAACATCATTAATCCCTTTGTTTAAATTTTTAGTCACTTGGCTTTAGTCACATGACATTTAAAGCCCAGAACATAGACAAACTTTTGACAGCTGATTGAGGCGCTGACTCTCCTACACTAACGAAGATATAAAAGTATGCAGCCCATTAAAAATTGTGCCTGTTTTGCAAAAGCGGTATTTTGTGCATGAAGTTCAGTATATGTTTGAATTATAGGGACCGGTATTCAGTATTCGTGCCTCAGAACATATGAAGTCGACCCCTATTAGCAAAACCATGTAAGGCTTCCTAGCGCTGACAAGAAGCGACCCACTACTGGGGTTCGGTGTACCCACTTCAAATCCTCGCTATATAACGATATGCAAGTCAACTGCGCTGGCTTTGAGGCACCCCTGTGGCTACTTCGTTCGAGATTCAACAACCCGCAAGTCTTCATTGGCATTTGCTAAACGCCCTCAAAGTAATACGGTAATGATATACAACTTCTGCGTTACACTTTCTTCAAAAGAAAATAATACGGAAATAACCCCAAATCTGTCGCATTAAATGACATCTGTTTGTATACAGGGAGCATACTTTATTACGTGAAATAGTAACAATAATTTTCATAATTATCCACCAAAAAACTTTTAAATTGATATTTCAAAAAGAACGTAAACATAACAAGTCAAACATGGTGGGTGTACCAAATAAATTTATACATAATTCTGCATCTATCAACTATTTAATATATATTGTTCAATTAAACTATAACCCCTTTATTTAAATTTTCGGTCCCTTGACTTTGGTCACGTGGCATTTAAAGACGAGAATGTAAACAAACATTTGACAGGTGGATGCGGAAGCTAACTTTTCTGCCCTTTTATGAACAAATAAAAGATATAAAGCTCACTAAAAACTTTGCCTGTTTTACAAAAAGGGCATGTTGGGCATGAACGGTCTGTAGATGTTTGAATAATAGGGGCTGGTATGAAGAAAATATGAAATTGAACCCTATTAGTGGAGCAATTGAAGGCTTCGTAGCTCTGACAGAGAGACTTACGATGTAAAACAAGTCAGAGCTACTCGGAGCTATCTGGTCCGTAGCCAGTCGCATGTTTGCGATAATATAATATCGCATAACATTTACCATTAAATCTGGATATGATACGATAACGCGAAGATCGAAGTAAACTGGAGATTCGATGCCACTTTTCAGTGTAAATTTTCCAAACTTCAGAGCTTCAGCATTGAAGAGATCAAGAATGAGATTCTCCAAACTTTCATCATCACCCGCCATTTTGCACGGGCTATTTCAAGTTTAGCTGTACAGCAAACAAAATCACGCGTTCGGGTTTTTGAATCGACAAAAATTCTTCGCTTTGAGTGCAGATCAACGAAACAGCGGCAGGATTTTCCACAATCTCCATGTTTCTCCACATGCTTACAACTTCCGTGAGGACCTTGGTGTTGTCACAAATTCTCATGTAAATATTATTTTAAAAGGTTTTTTTCATAAATGTAAGTCCATTAAGAAGGGTTATTTGGATATGGCACTTTCATTAGGACGAAATATTGGGTTGTGCTGCTAATTGAGGTAGCAACACAAAATCAGTGGCGATAGTTCTCACTATTTTTAAATTAGCCATTAATGAGGATAAGCACAATAAATTAAAGATATAGAGTAGGCTTTGACCTTTTTGTATGTAATATTAGATATTTCTGGTATTGTTAAATAAGCCAATTGTTATCAAGATGTTGTTCTTTTTGTTTGAGAAGTGTGCATATTTTTTCAATACGCAGCATGAATTTAAAATGTTTTATTTATAAGTATATATATTTTCACCTACTTATCATTAATGTTTTTATTTGATTTTTTATAGATTTCTTATTTTTGTATAACATTCTGAGTAAATTTGTTTCTCTTGGATTTTTTTTTCAAAATAAATAATATTCTTACATGTTGACGTGAAAAACACAATTCTCTATCGGGGATTGAACTTTGGTCATCTCGCATCTTAAGCGATTTCGTTACCAATTTAAAGCAAATTATCTGGTTATATTCTTATTCCTACCTAAGGGATCACGAACAACAAATTACGAAAGATTCTGTTTGAAAAAAAGGCATGAAATTAGGCACATGTAAATGCATTTCATCTTGACAAAAAAATACGGTACAGCTTGACGAATAGTTCAATTTTTCCAAGTTTATATCATGAATATTTGTCGTTGAATTCACCAGCACAATTAAAATAAGCATTGTGAAATTTATTTGAAACTTGTCTGTTGTAAGCTAATATATTTTTTAAAGATTAAATTTCCATCGTTTAGCGCTTTTAACTACATCTCTTAGCATTATACCTTTTATGTCATTTTTGGTGAACATAAATCATTCAGCAACTTCATAAAAATACCGTTTAACACCGCGGCGAGAAGTGTAGCCAATTTGTAAGACTTCCGTAAAAAACAAAAACAACGTAGAACACAGAACAGAAAAGTGTTCATTTTTTAAAGCAAAAACTACACCATATCTGGACTTTTACTCGAAAAATACTGGCTAGGAGTAAGTGGAAAAGTAAAGTCGAACATCTGTACGATTGTATTGAAAACAGAAAATATCACGAAGGTCTTGTGACTCTTAATCATCAATAAACATCCCAGACATGATTAGCTCCAAGTCAGCTCTTCATTATTTATACTTGGTATATTTATTTATCAGCTTGCGCCGTAACTCAGTAGCGGAGGGCTTCTTGGAGCTACGACATGATAAGCGGATTCGTGTTTAGTCCTAGATGACTTTTGCCTCCTTCCCAGCCTAGGAAGACCTAGGAAGACAAAAAGGGTCCACTGGGGCTAATTCGTGCTTAGAATTTTGCCGAAAAGATTTGGTGTTTCGACCGAATTAGGTTGGGATAGAGACATATCAAATCAAATCAAATCAATTGTTGGGATAGAGACATAACGAAATGATAGAAAGTATCAGTTCAAGTTTTTGGTGTAAAATTACAATTTTTAAAAACTTTTTAATGCAATAAACCATGCTCCACGTGTGTTGGTCCTAGATGACTCTTGCGGTCTTCCTATGATAGCAAGAGTCACAGTTCCTATAGTAGAACATGCTATTGGTTTCAGTTTTGGCATTTTTGGCGCAGAATTCGGGCCACTGCCATTATTTTGGAAAGGATTCATCACATAAATGGCCATGTTATAAATTATGGCGCACAGTTTTTACAGTCAAATAAAAATTTTGTACTGAGAATAAATAGGTGTTTCTAGAGATAAGGATATAGAAACCCCATTAGCGCCCATTATTACAATAAATATACCATTGCATAAACACTCTTAATTCATTAATTTTGCGAGTTTCGTCTATGTCGAAAATAATATGCCAGAGTACCTATAAGTGTGCTTTTTACGTGCCAGTTTGAAGCAGAGGTAGCTCCAAGCCCAGATTATTTGTATAATCGTTATATAGCGAGGAATTGAACCCCAGTAGCGGGTGACTTCTTGGAGCTACCCAATGCTAACAAAAGAATTTACATTCTGATTTTCGTCAGGCGAGATCGATGTTTATATACCTATTTCTACTTTGATGTGAATTTTGGCCTGTTCGCTAAACCTTCCATTTTCAGCAAATCATTTTCTGGTCATTTGGGGTCATTTACAAAAAAGTACATTCCTAGAACCACTTAATTACGACCAAGTATTTTCAGCTCCGGAGAATGCTGGCATAAAGATTCAACAACAGTTCTTAACTTTATACACGGTAATTTATTTATCGTAATATGGTTATATCTGTTTCAGACTGAGTGATGAATGACCCCAGTGCCCCTCCTCCTAATTACGGCGCTGCCGTTGACGCAAACTCGCAATCATTCCCACAGCCAGGAATGACTTCAGCGCGACCCATGCCCCAGGATCCACCACCAAAATACGAACCGCCTAAGAGCCAAGAGTACAACGACCAAGCGCAATACGGTAAGCATAATTTGCCAGTTATGGAGGTATATATGTGTAGTTCAATATATGAGCACTTAATTTTGTGGAGTTCGAAGGGGTGCCGAACTCGACGGAAACCAATCTAGCTCATCGTAAAACCGAGAAGTGGGGAAGGGGCCAACGCCCAGGTAAAAGTGAAAGGGATTTTTTGGATTACAAGATCAGTTCGATATAAAATAGTGGATACGTAGGCAAATATTTACACAAGAATTATGGGCCAAACGAACTGAGTTCCAGAAACATGGATTGACAAGGGAATGACTCAGATGGGTGGTTTATGTCGAAAGACTCCCAAGCGGGAGACCATAACATCGCAGGAGCAATGATGGGCTGCGCCATACACACTGAACTATCCCTCGAGATGGGCGGGACAGGGTGGTCAGGCCCGATTTTGAGATTTATCAGTGTTGCCATGTCGCGGTGCAACCCCGTGGCATGGCCATCTAACCCGGTGGAGAAGCCTGGGGACCGTTGGACCATATGCAATTAATCAGTCATTGTCACAAAGGGTTACAACTAATGCATCTAAGAAGCTCGATTTTTGACATTCCACGTCATTGCCACTTAAAAAAGCAAACGCTATTACATTAACGACAGGCTACCAGGCACAGCCCACGTATCCCGTGAGTGGAGCCGTTACCCAGACAATCATTGTCCAGCAGCCGGGATTCGGGCCTGAACCGGGCGCCGTGGATTGCCCCAATTGCCGCGCGTTCGTCACCACGCATACACAGCACGTGGCCGGAGCGCTGACGTGGCTGTCCGCTGGCATTATATGCTTATTTGGGTAAGTAGGGATGGCGATATATATCGATACAGCGATATATCGCGATACTTTTTTCACGATACGTATCGCGAAACGAATTTTGAAATATCGATATTTTTCGATATTTTGCACTGTATGTTTAATTCGATAACTTTGCAGTGAATTGCTATCGAGTGATATCTGCAATGCTGCTGTTCGTCATTTTATACACCATATTCTCAAATCGACGAAAAACTGACGAAATGGGAAATTGTCAAAAATGTGACATTACTGGCTGGAACTCAGCCAAAACGCGGTATTTTGTCGAAGCCGTATCTCTTCAACTATAAAGTGAATTGATCAGCCCCCCAACCGTAGGACTTGAGGCCCCCGGAGGGGAGCTATTGGTTTGGATATTAAAATGCCTGATAAAGCCATGAAACAGTTGCATTTTTCACTTTTTAAGAATTTTTAAATATCGCGATATGTATCGCGATACACAACCAATATCGCGATACGTATCGCGATACAGAATGCGCCACGATACCCAACCCTACGGGTAAGGCAAATCCTCGCTATCGAAAATAAAACATAACATTCACATATATTAGAATTTGCAATTAGTTTTTCCCACTTCCGCTGTCAGCCCGTTCTGAATTATTTTTAGAACACGGTATGTTGGAGCATTCTCTCTTGGTTTTCCCGCTTACCACCCACTCACCTCAGTGATGACGTCATGATACATCTATCGCTAACATGAGGGATTTTTAAACACCGTATGTCGGAGCATCCTATAAATCTTTTGTGCTGGGGGAAAGAACAGCAGTGTGGATTTTATCCAGAACCTGCTTTGATTAATCTAATAATTCCATGTGGGTAGCCGGTACAAATATTTACGAGGTAATCGATTTCAGGCTGGATGGGATCAAAGAGTCTTGTCCCATCCACAAGAGAAATTGCTCAAGGTATTAAAAAGTTTAATATTTTTAACATATTTAGTACTTTTTTATGAGGGCATTGGTTGCGTTGACAGCTGCTGGATGGGCTGCTGTCTGATACCGTTCTGCATCAATGATTTACAAGACGTCGAGCATCGGTGTCCGAACTGCGGCCGAGTTATTGGTACCTACGCCCGCTTGTAATGTTCGCCATATTTGCCGTAAGTATTATGCAATCTTGACGCAAAAGGTCATCATTACACCAGTTGTTTTTTTTTTTAAGCCAACAATGCACAGCTTTTCAACCTGACGAAATCTGTTTTTTTTAACCGTAATCGAAATAGACGTGAGACTACGGAAACTTGTTGAAATTAACTTCCCTTTTTTTTCTTAACGAATGATTTCTCTTCTTTGGCGTCCTTTTTGGACAAACACAAAGAAATGAAAAAAATAATCATAACTTAAAAATAGTCGCTGTAATAAATTCTGTCTTTATGGAGAAGACAAAAGCCATGCACATGATATTACACTTGGTAGAACTTGATGGGTTTGGTTTATATTTATCGGGCTTTACTGACACACTGTTGTAGGGTTACCGCAAGGAAGCATTAGTTATGTTTTTTGTGTTTTATTGTTTAAGGGGAAGCAGTGCGGCAAGGAGACATCCCTCACCTACGCGAAGCGTGACGTCATTTCCTTCAAGACTGCGGTGTTCAAACACACAAGAACTTTTTTTGAAGGACATATTTATACACT
This sequence comes from Protula sp. h YS-2021, assembly GCA_949752745.1. Lineage (NCBI taxonomy): Eukaryota > Metazoa > Annelida > Polychaeta > Sabellida > Serpulidae > Protula > Protula sp. h YS-2021. The sequence continues at coordinate 2,470,603 of OX457032.1, read as the reverse complement.
TTATTTTCTTGTTTTGTTTGTCAACGGCTTTCAGTGGACTATCTGAAAATCTAACACTGTATGCTAACTGTCAGTGACCGTGTTCACAAAAGTTAACCATACAGTTAATGGGTTTCGTCAACTGCTCCGCTGGTAACCAGAACATCCGAACGCAAATTAACAAATTAACCCTGTTTAACCATATTTATTTACAATTGTTTGCTTGATACAGCTAAATCAACCGATTTCCGCTTCTAGGAGCACAGTTCACTGTATGATTAACTTTTGTGAATACAGGGACACCTTATTAAGTAATAAACTTTCGAATGACCCCGCACTAACTTTTTTTCTTTCTCTCTCTCTCTCTCTCTCTCTCTGTCCTTCGAAAGTATTCTCAAGTTGATATATATTAGTATATTCATTTGACCAAAGGGTTTTCAAGTAGATTTTAACTTCCTTATTTTCTCCATTCATATGCTATTGTGATACAGTATATTACGTCAACCTGCATTTTGAGAATGTGTATTCTGTAGCTGAATAAAAGATTATGAGATTACCTCAGTGTTGCCGGTGCTGTTCTTTGTTTCTCAAGACGTGAATTGTGTTTGATAGCTCGCGTCTATCTTATTGCCCTAATGCAGAGAGTGTTACAACTTGGGTTTGGTATCGGGGGGAGGGGGAGGGGCGGGGATAGTACTCACAGCTGAGATACTGGTTATATTCTTGCCTCGACAGATTGATAAAATTGTTCTATTTGTGCGGAATTTACTTCAAGATAATATCTGGTCCCTCATGGATAACGCCTCAGTCGCTCTTCAAGGAAAAGTCCGTCAGCTCGAGACCGACTTAGTCACAGCAAGGCCGACTTAGTCACAGCGAGGCCGACTTAGTCGCAGCGAGGTCGACTTAGTCACAGCGAGACCGAATTAGTCACAACGAGACCGACTTGGTCACAGCGAGACCGCCTTAGTCACAAGACCGATTTAGTCACAGCGAGACCGACCTAGTCACGTAGAGACCGACTTCGTCACAACGACATCGACTTCGTCACAACGACAACGACTCAGTCACAGCCAGCCCGACTTAGTCACAGCAAGGCCGAACTTAGTCACAGCGAGGCTGACTTAGTCACAGTGAGACCGCGATATCTAGTCACACATGAGATGTAAAACTAAAGTGATATGTCGGGATGGATTCTCAGTGACACAATGAGGAAGTCACACGGGAGAGATAATCTCTGCCACAGGAGGTGATGCTGAAGTCTTACGCCGGAACACCAAAGTCTGCCTAACCCGGGGGGGGGGGGGAGGAGGGAGGTTAGTTATATATGGGGCGGGGTTGGCAAGTCTCAGCCACGAACGCGGTATATAGACGCAGGTACATCGGGCATCTACCACTCTTCCTCAAACGCTTGGGATAAAGACTTAGTCACAAATCACAGCCAGTCTTAGTCCCGCATCGGGGATAAACTAGAGCGGTTTGTGTACACGTACATTAGAACACAACAAGGGATAAGTATCATAACAGTTCGTTACTGAAATCCTCCTAAGTGTCCCAACAATCTCCAATTCCCTGATACTGCGGCCGATTTTAATCTTTCACGTCGTTCGTGAGAACCTCTACAAAGACCATTATACATACCAACTAGATTGTCTAGTGCATCTTAACATCAACTGCCAAATTAAATGCGGCTTTTGATTTGGCATTTTTACAAGCCAAACATGCAATGCGTCTTACAAGCGTTAACATATACATTGTACACTTTCAAAAGAAATACACTTATTTCCTGCAACAAAATAATAATTGATTAACATGAATTTAAAAAAAAACGCATCCTTCCACACGGCACTGACTTACCTGACTTTGACTCTCTGGCTTCCTTATTTCTTGATATTTTTCTCGCGATGAGAGGTTTGTTCTTTTATGCTGTTTGGCATGACCCGGTTAACCTCCAGCAGGTACGGACAGAAGCGAGTGGCTTTGTAGTATAACTCCGTCCAGTTGACTGTCCGTGAGTGACACCATCACACGGGCACAGTCCTCGCCCTTGGTGCACATAGCTCTGTAGTATGACTCGGTCTAGTTGACTGTCCGTGGGTGGGACCATCACATGGGCCCCGGGATGGCCCTTGGTGCACATAGCTCTTAGTGTGCCACAGTCTAGCTGACCGTCCGTGCTGCGGTGCGTGAGACCATTACACGGGCCCAGGCCCAGCTCTTGGTGCACAAGGTTCTGTAGTATGCCTCAGTCCGATAGACTGTCCGTGATACGGGTGAGAGTGACCTTTACAGGGGCCCAGGCCTAACTCTTGGTGCCATGCTGTCAGAAAAAAAGTCTCGGAACTTTGCTACATTTTGGCCTCCCAAACTGCGACATTTTTCCTGCAGTTGTCTCAATGCATTTGCACGATCATTGTGCAAGGAAACGACACACACACGAAAAAATAAATAAATGAAGAAAATAAACAGAGTGTGATGTAAAATAGATACGTTTTGGATATTACTGGATAACACCACAGCATTTTAACGCACATTTGTGTCACACGCCACACTCACCTAATTCAACCCAAACGACTTTATATGACTCCCGTGTACACATCCAGGCCCAGCACAATTCAGTTGTTCCGTTTTTCAGTGCCGCCCCACCCCTCCTCCCATCCCAGCGCTACACACACTATACCTGTGCTGAACAGATTTTGGGTTTTGAAACAAGATACCCCAAGCAATTTTCTTCTAATTTTTTTTTTCAAATTTAACTTTAAATCTCCTCACCGTTTAGTAAACCACTCAAAATCCAGTACATTTTTTTTATTCTTTTGCATTTTTTGTATGGTCTTTACCATCAACATCTCAAATCTGTGAAAAAAAATTACAACCGACGAAAAAGACATGCAAAATGTTGAATTGTGTGAAATATGTTTGGCCAAAAAGAGGCCTTCTTGAGAGTAGCTTTTGAGCTGTTTTCACGACTTGAATCCAACGCCCCCCTCCCACCCAAGAGAGCCGGGGCACCGAAAGTTCTTTCCATCCCCACCCCACAACAAGAGAGGAATTTGACAGGGTATCTTCTACCCCTAACTCCACCCCCACCCAAGACAGCCGGGGCACCATTCCACCAGGATGTCACAATAGAGGAATTTGACAAGGTATTTTCTGCCCCCACCCCCACCCAAGACAGCCAGGACACCATTGCACTAGGATGTCACAAAAACAGAGGAATTTGTGAGGGTTATCTTTTTGTACCCCCCACCCCCCCCCCCCCCCACCCATGACAGCCGGGACACCATTCCACCAGGATGTCACAACAACAGAGGAATTTGTGAGGGTTATCTTTTTTTACCCCCACCCCCACCCCCACCCCCCACCCATGAAAGCCGGGACACCATTCCACCAGCATGTCACAAGAACAGAGTAATTTGGGAGGGTTATCTTTATTTAGCACACATTTTTTCCAGCTTCACAATCACGCCTTAATAAATTACAACTCGCTCGCGGCTTATACAGAAGGATACGCAGTGATTGGAGTGAATCCAGACGAGTATACTTAACACTACTGGAGCGAATCCAGACGAGTATACTAAACACTTTAAACATTAAAGCGGAAGAAATGCTTACCAAGAAATGTAAACAAATCACTCAGCAACTGGATGGGAATGTACGCAGATCTTCCAGGCTATGACGTCACGACAATATCCTCCAACGGTCCCATAACAGGATTATAGTGTGTAAAATGTGAATTATTTTGTACAAAAGCAAACTAAGAAAACCAACATGATTATAAACACCATAATATAGCCCCATGACCGAATTTGTTTTCTACCAACCTCACACCAGGAAGTGACGTGAGCCAGACGAGTCACAACACGTCTTTAATTATGCATACACGTTTAATGGGCATTTAAAACACACCCTTCCTCATCATTCTTATGACCATCTCGGCACGTTGCACGCTAGGTCACGTGACCTTTGCCCGTTGATCGCGCGACAGGTCAATGGCCAATCAGGTGTTAGCAGTGGGTCACGTGCCCATAGCGGACCACGCCCAAGGCGTACATAGCGCAGTGTTGTTCAATGATATAACCACATGAGCAGGGGGACTGATTCAAACAACCTCCCCCCCCCCCCCCCCCCGCAGCTTGTAGCACTGGTTGCCCCAACCCAAACCCCCCCCCCAGTCCCCCCCCCCACACCGCTCCCCTCGACCCCACCCCTCCCTCCCAAAGCCTGTAGCACTGGGGCACCAAACCAAACTCCCCCTCCCCCCACCACCGCTCCCCTCGACCCCCACCCCTCCTTCCTGCAGCCTGTAGCACTGGTGGCACAAGCCCAAAAGGCGACTACGAACAGTGAACACGGGAGGGGCTTTCGTATCAGCCCAAGAGCAAACGTGGTTATATCTCCATTTCACGATCGTTGGTACAGACACATTCTCTTACAAAGTACTCATTTCATACTTAAGTACCCATAACGTTGCCAAGTACCCACTTTCAGTAGTACTTAGCACGACGTTTCTGATACTGGAAGAGCGGATAATACGGATGTGGGTATCTACACGTCACGTGCACTGCAAACAAAACTACAGTTTCCTTTGTACGCCAACGATTTACTCCCAAGTCTACTAAATCTAATGTTCACAACAGATAAGAAAAAAAAATAACAAAATGCCTATACACAAGTTTTCTTTTTTCTTTCCTTTTTTTTTTTTTTTTTTGACAGTGGACTGAAAACCAGAGCCGTCTTTCGACACCGAATTTCCTACCGTGCAAATAAATAATAGCTAAATACATTCTAATTATTGTGCACTTTACTTTGTTTACGAATTTAAAGTCGACTAAAGTAAAATACACATTCTAAAAAAATTAAGAAAATGTTTTTGATGGCTACAAATAAGAATAAAAAAACTAAAAACAAACAAATTTGAATGAACTTGCGTCGATATTTAACGTAACAAATTTCCGGCTAATAGTAATTGTCGTAGGTTCAAAACTCAAATCATATTTTTTTTGGCAGTGAAAACTAAAACAGAAACTATGTCCACGAATCAGTCTGACTGATGTCCAAATGTCTTTCGGTTTTGTTTTTTTTTTTTACCTTGACCCTGAAAATCAAGGTTAATATATTAAGGTAAAATGATGCCACGATGGTATAATGAAAAGACCGTCGTGTGATTTTGATTATGTTAATACTGTGTGTTGTTGCTCCCAATACGGGAGTTCAAAGATAGAGTTATAACAAGAGCAGTGTGCATAGCCCACATATTCCCCTCAGCCCCCCCCCCCCCCCCCCCCCCATCAGTTAAACACGGCCATCAATAGTCAATCAAGAGCTGAAATTTTCCAAGTCCAGCTGGTCCATTTTCCTTGGACGAACCTGGCCCAATTAAAATACCGATCTGTGTTTGTTCCCATAGTAGCTACATACCAAGTTTCATTAAAATCCTTGCAGGAGTTTTAAGTTATCGTGTTAACAAGCTCTTGATGACAGACCGACCGACCGACACGCGGTCAATCGCATATATTCCCTGTGGGGAATAAAAAATATCATACATCAAGGCTTTTAGTTGGGGAGATTTGCACTCGATGGGCTGGTTAAGTTCAAGGTCACGCGATTAAACTAGTTGGGCTGAAATGGATGTCAAACCGCGAATACTTAACTCACGTGTCCTTGACCTGTGATGTACAATGTCACGACTCATGTCATCCATGACCTCTAAACTTTCAAGTACAATTCCACGACATTTTTTCCATCACCTTCAAAATCGCCCTGCCCCCCCCCCCCCGTCCCCCGTCCCCCCACCCCCACCCTGCTGTTATTTTTAAACAAATTCATAAATCTCGTAGTTGCTTCAAATTCAATGAAACGCCACGAAGAGACGTGAAACCCTTATATCGACCTTGATGCTTACTAAAGCTATTCTACCGCCTTAAACGTTTCAAAGCTTTAATACATTTCAAGACAGAAGCCCAAACCCACTAAAGACCCCTTATGGCTTATTAAGGGCTTCTTTTTTTATATGCTCCAATGGGTCACTCATGTACCCGGGGGGGGGGGGGGGCACTCATGTACCAACTGGTTACCGTGCGTGTCCATTACCCAGGGGGGGGGGGGGTCACTCGCGTACCAACTGGTTACCGTGCATGTCCATGACCGGGGGGGGGGCACTCATGTACCAACTGGTTACCGTGCGTGTCCATGACCCCGGAGGGGGGGCCACTCATATACCAGCTGGTTACCATGCGTGTCCATGACCGGGGGGGGGGGGCACACATGTACCAACTGGTTACCGTGCGTGTCCATTACCCCGGGGGGGGGGCACTTATGTACCAACTGGTTACCATGCGTGTCCATGGCTTTGTAAAACCACCCCTAAACGGGGAGCGCCAAGTTTTAAACAACATCCCTTTTTAACCTAACACGCGTCGGTTTCCTAAAGAAGTCCCCCTTTTGTGCGAAACACAGAGTGCTGAATGACAATTACCTCCTTCAGACAAGAAGTGGCCGGACACGTCCAAGAAAAGCACTCATTTTTAGCATAATAACTGAGGCCGGGTGCTCAAAATGCGGTGAAGACTACTCGGCTTCACTGGACAAAGTTTTGCACAAAGCGCCAAGATCTTACGGAGTATTTGTGTAGCACAGCAGCATGACAGCCTAGTTACTATCCATATTCTAACCCTGCAAGGCATGGTAATGTGGTTTAGCGTGGTGCACAGCAGGTATGACAGCCTAGTTACTATCCATATTCTAACCCTGCACGGCATGGTCATGTGGTTTAGCGTGTAGCACAGCAGGCATGACAGCCTAGTTACTATCCATATTCTAACCCTGCAAGGCATGGTAATGTGGTTTAGCGTGGTGCACAGCAGGTATGACAGCCTAGTTACTATCCATACTCTAACCCTGCACGGCATGGTCATGTGGTTTACTTATTAACATCCCCTAACAGCGCGTAATGCTGATACAATTATCACCGCCTAAATACATCGATTTTCACGCCTTTTAGAACCAAATTCTGTCGGCGGTGGAGGCTGGGGATGAGGAGATAGGGGGGTACAACCCCCCCCCCCCCTCCCCTACTACCATCTCACACCAGTTGCAAGTGAGGTTTAATTCATCCAAGAGGACCATTCTTACGACCAAATGACGACTCGTACCTGCCCCTTCAAGTGAATTTCTTTTGTCAAAACACCTTTTTGTGCTTTTTTTTTTTTTTAAAATGCCGCGTTTTTTTTCTCTCTCTCTAACAACACACACGGTGAGTTCTATAACAAACAGGAATTTTTGGTGTAAACACATGAAACAGAAAACTAAGTCTTGTTGACATGTCACTTCTTAGGTGTATTCGGAACGCTGTCTGGATCGGAAAATATTTCCTGACTACCGGGAACGTAATCCGGATCCGCCTTGTCGTCATCAACCATCCCTCCATTGGGCGAGTCTTGACCCGGGGTCGACTGTTCGACTACCGGTTCTGACACCGACGCGGATCCCACCTCTGATCCCACCTCCTCCGATCCGGATTTCCCCGTCGGTGCTTCCACGTCCGGTTGGCTCGGCTCCACCACGGCTGACTTCTCGGCAGAATCCGAACCCGTTTCGACCGACTGCTGCACTTTACCGCCGGCTTTTGATTGACTCTCCGACGGCAGCGCTGGGCGCGGTGGTTCGACACTTGCTTCATGAGGCCCAGCACTGTCTCCACATCCTCGCCATCCTTCATCAGCTGTACCAAGTCCTGCAGCTCCTGCCCCAAACACAAACACGCAAACACCATTCATGGAGGGTCAGCCACCAGTGATTGTTCTGCCACCTGCCAAACCAGTACTTTCTCAGTACAAAATCTAACCTATTCTCCCATTTTAAAGGGACACGAGTTTCAAATATTATTAACTGTTCGTACTTTTAAATCTTTGAGCATTATATAATACCGTATCAATACCGTGTCATATTATTGTGAATTTTTCTTCTGGAATGCACACTCGAAAAAAATGCAAATATCCCTATCTACGCCCATCCAGCCCCGCCCCCCCCCCCACAGCCCTGGCGCACCACTGACCCCACCTCCATATTCCTCGTCGCGACGTCGCCGCTGGCGCCTGCCGATGCCCGGCGGGCCTTGGCCCTGGGCGGTCCATCACCGTCCTTGCACAGCAACGCGGGCGTCTCCTTAGTAACGGGCTGTATGTCGATGTAGGGCAGGAGCTTGCGCACCCACGAATGGAAGAAGGCCTCCACCTCGCGGCCGATCACGCCCATTTCCGACTCCGCCTGTAGTCAAAGAAAAAGAGAACCGTGAAGAGCCAGACAGACGGCTCCCCCAACCCCCCGCTCTATCTCCCCTCGCCCTCCTTCCCGTAACTGTAGCGAAATCCCTGAACTGTAAAGAGCGAGACAGGCGCCCCCCTCCCCCTTTCAATCTCCCCACGCTCTCCTTTCCGTAACTGTAGCGAAATCCCTGAACTGTGAAGAGCGAGACAGGCGCCCCCCCGCCCCTATCTCCCCTCGCCCTCCTTCCCGTAACAAACGTCCATCCAAAAGTGACCGACGATGTCCTCAACTTCGTACGGCACTAAAAGACTTTCTGATATTGAAAGACTTTCTCTACTTTGTAACTCATTAGAGTTGTTCGAGACGCCTCCCATCCCCCACCCCCCTTCCCCCTCCCACCTCCCACCCCCTCTCTCCCCCTCCCCTCCTTCCCGTAACTATAGTGAAATTCCTGTTACTGAACCGAGTAACAGCTGGATAACTCCCCCACGCTTCTGTAATGATCCGGGTGACTCCGCCGTGGGTTTTGGGGTGGTTTGGGGGGGGGGGGGTGGTTGGGATGAGGGGGGAGCGCGTGTAGCTTCGAGGTGAGGGAGGGGAAGTGGGGGTTTTGGGGTCGGAGGGAGGGGGAGACATGTG